>JAAMXK010006665.1:0-12598 GCA_019693575.1 Thalassiosira oceanica | reverse complement strand
TCATTGATAGCGTCTGCAAAGCTCGTCAGTTGTGTTGTTGTTGAGTCTTTTGAGAAGGAGTCCACCAAAGAGTCAAAGATCGTGACTATATTTGTGAGAGGGCTTAAGGGACCTTGCTGGTTGAACTTGGTCATGAAGAAGTAGCTTCCGGTTTGCACTGCAAGGCTGGACAAAGCAGCCGTGAGCACTTCAGGATGAGAAATGTTGAATTGAACACGCGATGAGAAAGGGGGGACGACCGAAAGATAATTGCTGGGGTCTTACGCGCGCTCTTGCCAACACCAGCTTTTCCCTGACAGATTAGACCGCGACAGTTGTCACTGTCATTGTACAATGACGCCATTTTAAGTATGACCCCGTCTCTGCCGTAGAGCTTGTCCGGTAACGATACTATTGGCACTGTCCCCGTCACGTAGAGATCCTCCAGGTAGCAGGAAGGATTTGAATTCATGAGTCTCAAATCCTCGAGTACGTCACCGACTGATCTGTATGCCCCATTAATGGCACGGGTGTCATCTGTACATTGAACCAAACACTTGAGAAGGAAACGCAGTCTAAATGGAAGGTCTTCACTGTCAAGAACGCAACCAATTCGGTTGTCGAACGCGTCAAGTTGGTAAGAAGGTGGCTTTGAAGATTTGCCCTGCTCGGATATGATCGCATCGGATGACACGCGCCCAGTAAACATCTCAAGAAAAATGTACCCCAGCATTGTGAGGCATTTCATCTCGTCTCTCGGGGTAGATGCCCACGGTCGATCGGCTGTGTGCGCCAGATGTACCCTCGGTTCGTCTCCATCCGGGGTCAGCAGCAACCGGTCGATGTCGAATTCGCAAAAGTTCGCCAGGCATAATTCGGCCACTTTGATAGCGAGTCGAATGGCATCTTTGATGTAGTGATTAGCCGTTCCTCCCGACATCGAACCTGGATGGTTCGCCACGATCCAGTCTCTCAGACTGACAACTCTAGTATCGAGAGACGACATGAATTGTACTAACTTTTCCGATTCTTCACCGTCCCACTGAGAAGCCGTGCCTGGCTTGAGCAGAGAAGATATCTCCAGACTGTCAGGGCTTTCCGTTCGCGTAGGGCCCTTTACATTCGGGACGATCGTGTGCGCTTCTAATTGTTCTAAGAGATCGTCTCTCCTCTCACAAGAAATCGCCGCGGGTGATGTCGATGATGTGGGGGGAGCGGATGCGGTGGCGGCGGCGGCGGCAGCAGCAGCAGCAGAAGTCTGAGACTGGCTTCGAGAAATATCCTTCACAGCTCTGAGCCTGTGCATGACTTTGTCGACGGCCTTTTCGTAATCCACTTCGAACCACCGTAGTTTCTCGTCGGGCATGACGTCGCCAGTCTTCTCCACGAGGAATCGGATCCCCTTCGACTTCATTTCATCGACTATCCCTTGAGCAATTATGCGTTTCATATGCTTTCTCGCGGAGAGGAAATTGGCTCGGCGTTCGTCGACATAGCGACGGAACTGCACATTGCCGGGGTGGGTCTTGGTGGTATGCCCCCTGCCAAGGAGCACGTCCTTCATTCGATGGGACAACCAAGCAGCAGGCAATCAGAAGGTTTTGGCGTTTGACCAGACTGGCGCCGAATACTTACATGACGAGTCGGAGAAACTGCGGCGAGTGTCATCTCTCAGTGCTCTCCTTTCCTCGCTCGCCTCCCACATTCAACTTTACAAGCAACGCACCCGGGAACACGCTGGACCACATGGACATCCATTCCAGGCTGTTGAGGGCTTACTGCCTTCATCACCGCAAACAGTACTACTCATAATTCTTATCTTTTCTTCGAGTGCAGTGCGTGCTCTCTCTCTACTTAGAGGTGCGAGTGTGATGGCCGAGCGGGCCGAGCGACGATGACTGCATTCTACTGCATTGGCGCGGCGCAGGCAGCGCAGCAGCGGGCAGCAGCCGAGCCGCCCAGCCGCCAGCCGCGCGCGGCCAGCCACGTTTGCATTGCCTGCGCGCACTAAAAATAGTGACTAGGGGCCGAGAGATGAAGGCGGCAAACTCCCCGGCCGCGGGCGGAAGAGCCGTTATGGCGTTCCATACATTAACAAGCGGGGTTCTTCTCTCTAGGCGGGGCTGGCGAGCTGGCTACGGCTGACTTGTCTCCTGGCCAAGTCCGAATTCCCGAGGGACGCCATGGCAGATCGTCACCCGCACGGCACGACGTGGCATGCGTATGAGGAATCCTCTGCTCCGATGACAGGGGCGGCTGCGAACCAGACCAGGGCAGCACGTAGCAACGGTAACGACGCGCGCAGCCGAAGCGGTGTCAGCAAAGGCGGCCACGAACCTGCAAGGAACTGTCGTTACCCCCCAGTCGTCAATTCTCGGTTTGATAACAACAATGCCATTGCCAGTTCGCTAAACAGCGAGCAGCAGCAGGTGGTGCACCATCGTGCACGAGAAGCTCGCAATGAATTTCAGGTGCTAGATACTGGCCTTGGTTCTTTGTCTTTCACCCGCTCTTACGAAGACTCCGTCTCCTCAGGTCCTTTTCACCCACCAGAAGACCAAGAAGAAAAAGTCGTGGAAGGACGGGCGGCTCGTGCTGGTCGGGACGCGCTGTAGCCTTTACGATGCGGTTGCCCTCCCGGGCTCCTCGGGCGGTGCGATCGACGCGCTCGATCTGAATCCGCGCGAGGCACAGCTTCTCCGACAGGCGAATTTCCTCGAGGACAACCTGGAGAGCGAGAAGTTTCTAATTCAGGTGGAAGGACCGTGGATCGACGCACCCGCCGCCAGCGGAAGTTCCGCGTGCAATAGCAACAACCCACTCTGGAACAAGCAGCAGCTGTCGTTCAACTCAAGAAACGCCAGTAACAACATCGGGGCGAGAGTTGGGCGCAAGCCCCCCTCCCAATCGGCGGGGATGAAAAGATTGATGTCCAATAAGTTCAAAGTACCGTCGAGGGTACGGCCGCTTCATCCTGAGGAAAAGCGCAGGAGGGCGTTGGCGAATAGCGGTATGAATAAGCGAAACCGGCCGCTGCAGCCTGGTGAGCTAGAGCGGCAGTACTATGGTGATGGAGGAATGAATGGGTGTTACGAGAAGAATATTGGATTCCAACAGGGTGGTGGTGACGATCAGCAGGAAAGAGGATCTTGCAATCAACGTGATCAAGGGAGGGGCAGTATCCATCAAAACGGGCAATATTTCAACAATCCGCAGCAGTTTCGAGGAGATCCAAGTGTTTACGATCGCCGCTGGGAAACGCACCGTCCGGACGATGCATCGCAGAGTAGCTCGCAAGGACATAGCAACTCAATCGAGCGTCCACAGCATTCCGATCAAAACAACGGCGGCAGATCAGACACGATAGGACGTAGAACGAATCCAGACGGTGGAACGAATTCAAACGATCAACGACAAGTGAATCGGAGCTATGTCCAGCCAACGCCCATGGGATCTCGGCCTCCTCAGGGAAGACTGAACAACATTGGCAGCAGAAACCAAGCTGGTTCAAGAAGTGCTGCATCCATACAATTTCAATCGAACAACTGTGATCCGAACGGCTTCTACGCGGAAGAGAGCGATGACGAGGGGTGCGATCAGCACACTCAGCAGAACGGCCAAGGCCATGTTGGGCGAGATTTCGATCATCACCAACAGCTTGACTCGATGCAGAATGGCTCCGTGAATCGCTATCACGACCTGAATAGATCAGTTAGATTCGAGAACGAAATGGACGGCGATAGCGCTGAGAACGAACAACGTTCAGATCAGCAGATCAGCCAACACAATAGTCAGTCGGAACAATCTTATTCTCAGGAAGACGAATTACTTGCCCTGGTAAGTTCCTCGATTGCGTGTGTCTCTCTTCCACACTGCTCTAACTCCACTTGTGCACTGACACGCATAATCGAAACTCTACAGCTTGGAGCAGCCCCGCAAAACGAAACTCGACAAGATATGAAATCGGGCAATGCAGGGGCGCCCGCGAATGTTGAAGGCACATCAGCGGACGCATTGAATCAACGCGGATTCATGGCCGGGCTCCTGGCGCGCGAGAGTCAAATCGATGACCAGACTAACAATCGCATCTCCTTGGGCACAAATCTGTCCTCCTTCAGCTTTAGCGACCGGTTAGGCTCGGGCGACGATCTGAGTGAAGAGGACAACGAGGGAGAAGGTCCCAAGCAATTCGGTTTCACGCTGCCATCTCCTGGAGAATCTTCCGATGAGGAGGAGGAGTCGGATGAGGAGGAGATAAATTAGTGGAGAAGAAAACCCTTTCCTATACTTTATACACAGCAAACCTATACACCCTAATATCTGCGCCTTCCGTATCCGCCACGCCCCTTGCCCCCGCCACCACGGCTGGCAGCCGCGGCGTGGTGCAACTCTGGGGGGATGTTCTGAGTGGTTCTGTTCAGAATTTCGATGATGTCCTTGGCCATGCGACCGTTCTTCTCCGAGACGAAGAACGAAACTGCGACACCTTTCTTGCCGGCGCGTCCAGTTCGCCCAATTCGGTGAATGTAGGTCTCGGTATCTCCCGGGAAGTCGAAATTGACAACCATACGGATGTCGTCCACGTCCAAACCACGAGCGGCAACATCAGTGGCCACGAGGAGGGTGGCCTGGCACGACTTGAATTCCCTCAGCACCCAATCTCGTTCTTCCTGACTCTTGTCGCCATGCATGGCGCGGGCCTGGAAGCCGTCCATGCGCAAAGATCGCGTGAGCATGTCACAACCCTTCTTGGTCTCGACGAAGACGAGGACGCGATCCTTTGCCGTCAAGTTCTCCTTGAGATATTTCTGAAGGTTGCGATACTTGTCGCCGTCGCTGCAAACATCGATGATCTGTGTGACGTCTTTGTTACCCGCCAAGTCTAACGAGCCGACTGTGACCTGGTAAAAGTCGTGAAGGTAGTCACGCGCAAGGGACTGAACCTCCCTCGGCCACGTGGCACTCCACATGAGAACCTGACGGTCGGGTCGGATCTGAGAGCAAATCTTTCTCAGTTGGGGCTCGAAACCTGAATGGTGAAGGCGTCCGTGTCAGGTGTGAATTAGTTTCAAAATAAGGAAGCATCCTATGTGTCATCTCATCTCGACTTACCCATGTCCAACATTCGGTCGGCCTCGTCGAGGACAAGGTACGTAACCCGCTTGAGGTTAGTGTTACCTTGTTCGAGGTGGTCGATGAGACGTCCAGGCGTGGCGATGACGATCTCAACACCAGACCGCAGGTCCCGCACCTGCCTTGACTTGGGCACTCCACCGTAAACAACGGTATTCTTGATGTCGGACGAGGCGCCAAATTTGTCGCACTCTTCCTTGATTTGGACGGCAACTGTAGGAAGAGAGTTACGTGTATTTAGTTCACTGCGAGCTGCGTGGTGTGCTTGCAAAAAGGAGACTCACGCTCTCTGGTCGGAGCCAGGACAAGAACGATCGGGCCCTCTCCTGGCTTGAGATATTGCTGAGACGGATGGAATGATGATAACGTTAGACAAACGCAGCGATCAGGAATGTGGAGAGTGAGCTGAGTGGGGGCGGTCTTGATGAGGTTGGTCCGAGCAAAACCATGTGGAACTTGTCAAGACAGAGCCTGTCGATCGAAGTGGACTGGTTGAAGTAGCGTGCGTTTCCAATTTCCTCGCCTCGCTGATTCTCCAGGATTCACCAAGAGAAGGTCTCGGCAAGACCTCGTCTAAGAACTACACATCTCTGCACCCACTCTGGAAAGGCTAGGCACGTTCAAGAACATATATCTGAGGAGAGAACAAGAAGTAGACAGCAACTTAAAATATAGTGATATGATTGATCACTACAAGTGAAGTTGCTATCTATGTCTAACGACGATTTCTTATCCTCTCACTGTGGAATTCGTGCGTGAAATTCCTTCGATAATATGCTCCTGGTGGCCCAAGCGCCTCCAATTGAGTCAGTGGACATGGCTCGTTCTTCTCCCATAGGCCTCGGCTTGGTCTAGAATAGATGCTTCCTTGGTTTTTGTCGGAGCCACGCCGCTGACGACTTGACTTGACATCACCAGGCAACTTGACTTGTGGATCAGCACGTACGGCGGGGTCATCGCCAACACACGCCGTGAATTGCCTCAAACTCGATCGGAGGTCGGTCTTCAAGTCCCAACCCTCTCCAGGACCGTCTCCGGGGGACAAAATGGAATGAATAGACTTACCTGTGCGTTGATATGGATCATGGCCGGGAGCAAAAACGCGAGGGTTTTGCCACTTGGGGGAGATCAAGAGTTGGATCATGACCGAACCTAGAATTAAAGTCAAAACCTCTTACCTTCCGGTGGCACTGACGCCAACCATATTCTTTCCCTTGAGCGCCATCGGCCATCCCTGGCTCTGGATCGGAGTGGGCTTATCAAATCCCTGCTTCATCACTTCGCTGAGCACGTACTCGGGCATGCTGGCCTCCTCGAACGTGAGGCAGGGTTTCGGCACGCCATCGCCGATAACGACGATCTGCTTGCTGGCTCGCCAGGCGTCCGCCTCGCTGTCGGGCCGTTTCGTCACATCGGGGTGCTCGATGTAGAAGTCCTTCTCGAAGGGTATCAACTGCTGCGACGTGAAGTCGATATTCTGGAGGCTTCCCCCAACTTCTCGCGAGCGCGAGTGTGTTAACAGGATCCCATAAGTTCAAAGGGGTCGGGTTTTAATGCAGGGCACGGTGAGCAAACATAAATTTCAAAAAATAAAGATATACAAGATCCGGGTCGGCAAAACTCACGACCGCCGCCTCCACCCCCGAATCCTCCACCTCCGCCATAACCGCCTCCACCCCCGCCATATCCGCCTCCACCGCCGCCGTAACCTCCTCCTCCGTATCCGCCGCCTCCTTCGGGCCAATGATAATGGGTGGTCGTGAGAAGGGCAGCTCAAGGAAAAAGTTGTCATTTTGGGATCTAGAGACGTACCGCCGCCGTAACCGCCACCACCGTAGCCACCGCCACCGCCACCGTAGCCTCCCCTGGATCCTCCGCCGCCAGTGCTTCCGTAATAGCTCATGGTTGTGTAAAAGATCCTGTACTGGAGTCCAACGTTATGTGGTGTTCCTCGTCTTTGGCTGGCGGCGGCGTGGGCATGGGCTGGCGGCGGCGTGGCGTAGCTAGCTAGTCTATGTATCACTGGTTTGTTAAGTAATTATTAAGACTATGTAGCTAGTAGTGCGTAGCTAGCTAGGGTAATGTAGTTGGGGATCGACCTGCGGGAAAGTTTTAGCGGGTCCAATGTTGCGCCTCATGCACCCGCATTGCGACGCCGCGCCGACGATGACACGATGAATAGAAGAATGAAGTCGTCACAGGCAGTCACAGGTCGTCAGCCCTTTACGCCTCTTACGCCTCGTCACTTCGTTGCTCGGAAGACCAAGAAGACGAAGAAGATAACGACCAAAGACAGAGGCGAAGAAGATATTGCAAAGACCTTAGAACTATTATTCCGGTGAAACAAAATGTTGCGCAGACCACTCATATTATGTGTCCTCCTTCTTGTGTCTACGGCGTGCACCGTTTCGGGTTTCGTCGGTCCTTCCGCCGGACGATCGCGACAAGCCCTGAAGATGAGCGATGGACCGTTCGAGCTGAGCGTATCCCTTCCGGGCAAAAATGAACTGCAAGGTGAGGAGAAGAGGCGTAACGTGAAACTCTCGATGTAGTTCAGAGCTAGAGCTCCGCTCACCGTCGTTTCTTTGGGCACACTGCAGCGCAGATGAAGTTTCCGGCAGCTCTCGACGTGCCATCAGAAATAGTTGAGGTCAGATACAATGTTCCGTTTGGTCTGAATGTGGAACCGAAGAACAACATGGCAGTGTGCACAAAGGATGGGCCAGGCGGCGAGAAGGTGGGAGACATCCTCCGATATTCTTCGCAGTGGACGTTGGGTCTTCCTCGCGGGGGTGGTGTCGTGGATACTGCGTTGTCGTTCAGTGGCTCGGTCAGCTGGCAGGTATCTATGTTTGACGTCTTGAAGGCCTCGTCTTGGAACGAAGTAGTGGAGGCTTTGACGAGCAATACAGAAGATCGAACCGACACGGTCGTTTTGCTGTTTGAGCGACCAGTCGAAGAGGTTGAGGCGTAGATGGTTCAAAATGCTTCAATTTGATTACAATAATAGCATGACAGTTGAGGAGCCATAGTCGTCGAAAAAGCAATCAATCTCTAGTTTTGCCAACGAAACATGAGGCGCGGGTGAGGTTTGAATATTCGAGTCGTCAGAATGGTCTCCTTGAACGCTTCAACAAAAACTTCGTCCGAAAAGCGGTCGGCTGATCTTCTCCCGTTTTCGCGGATCCTTTCCACCTCGCTCGAGGCGCCTCGCTTGAGAATCTCGCGCATGACGGTGGCGTACTCGTCGGCCGTGCTCGCCAGGCAGCCCGTTGCATCGTCGTTTGGTACCTCGGGGTCCCACGGCGTGAGAATTATATCTGATTTGGGCCCTCCAGAATCGTGTGCCACGGTGACGAGGCCTGCCGCCATCATTTCCACGACTCCTATTCCGAAGTGCTCATTCCACATTGTGTGCAGTCCCACGCTTGCTTTTCCAAGGTACTCTTTCAACACTACGTAGGGTTCATTGAGCACGAATTCCACACTGTCTTGTATCTTCAGCTTTCCTGCGAGTTGACGCAATTGGTCGACCCTCATCTCGTCGTCCTCGCCACGGCAACTTCCGATCAAGACGAGTTTGACATCTTGCATTGACGTCTCGCCATTTGTGTCGTCAAGAAGCTTGCTGAATGCTTGCAATTGCAGCGCGTGGTCTTTTTCGGGACGCATCTGTCCAATCGAGAGAATCATATTCTCGCGATTTTTGAGCTGCAGCTTCTTGAGGCTTGCCGTATCTACAGGCGGATAAACAACATGTATCCGGCCCGAGAGCTTCCAAAGATACTCGACGTGACGTTTAGTCCATGTAGAATTCACCATTGTCAAGTCTGCGAGCCACCCAACTAAGCCGTAGCACATTGCGAACATCGAGTAGTAAATAAGTTTGATGCACGAAACTATCGGATTGGCAGTAATCTGCGCATTGTTGTTGTACGAAGGACGACGCTTCCAAACCAGTGAAAGCATATCTGTGCTTATTGTGGGGTAGTGCACGTAGGTGGCGACCTTGCACCCGGCAAGTACCCTCGCAACGAAGTAACTAAACGCGCATCCTGTCGTGTCAAAAAAAACGTGCGGCGTGATTACACTCAGTGCACACCAAGCCAGATTCATCGTCCCAAATGACTCAATAATCATCGTGAAGCGGCTGGCCTTGTCTAGAAGATGTTGGTAAGAAAAATCGGCACAAGGCGCAAATCCAAAACTCACCGAGTAAATACTTGAATTCGTGCAAGTGAACAAAATTTATCGACAGCGACGGGGGTATATCGATCGAGAATCGCTCCTTGACCTTCTTCAGCACCTCGCTGTCGTATTCTGGCGTCCCTTCGTCCACCGTGTATATCACCACTGCTAAATTCCTACAATTCGCTAGGCGCACATCTCCGTCTGGGTTACGCAGCATCTCTGACAGCTCTGCCGACGGTTGTTTTCCCTTGTGTATCTTGGACCTTCTCTGGACGAAGTTGCCTTCCTTCATCTCTCCAAGTGCCTGAATTGACTTCCATAGGACTCGCTCTCCACCGCCACCCGAGGAACAATACGGATGGAAGAACCCAACAACAAACGTGCCATCGTCTTCGTTGAAGTCTACGGGGGTGACTTTCTTCTTTCCCTTGCTCCCTTTCTTACTCTTATCATTCGCATTTGAGAATTTGGCTTTATTTTGTTCTCTTTGGTACTTGATGAACGCCTCTCTTGTATGGTAAAAGTGATATCTAGTTTGAATGTTTGGGCGTGGATTGTTGGGTGTCGGTGTTTGATGAGATGTAAATGCGGATGAAGTGGATACAGCTCAACTCATGCTTAGGCTTACCGCGTTTGTTGATATGCAATGAAGACAGTGGCAATCAACGCGAGCAACGCCGCCTTGATGTAGTGAAACAAATCAAAGTCTCCCAACATGGTATCTTGCTGCTTTGTTTAAAGTGTGATGATGGACCTATTAGTATCCGCAATCAGTCCTGAGCACGGAGGAGAAGAAAGGCAACCCACTTCGCTTCCTCTGTCCTCGGCGTCACTCTCTGCTCTCATCTGATCATCTCTGCCTCTGCTGTTCGTTTGGCCCCTTGTTGTGATGGGCAGGATGAATCGATAAGGCGTAGGCCTTTGTTCGGCCACCCTCGAGTGTCTGCTCTCTGCCGGTCGCGGTAGGGTCGGTTCTCCTCCTTCCTCTTGCACCTCGCCTCCTGTCGATGTCCGTGCTTGCACGGACTACTGGCTCCGAATCCGAGCCTCCTGACTGTCTGGCTGGACTATCGTAGCCGGACTCCATCCATCCAAGGCGGTTGGCGGTTGACTTCGGTCATTCGTCGGCGGCGGCGCGGCGCGGCGGCGCGGCGGTTCGGCAGTTTTTGAGGGGGGTAAAGAAAATAAAATTAGGTACAAATTTCAAGTCAAAATAGGCCCCCTTCGACCTGAAGCAGCTGAAAATCTCAGGCACACTCAGCAGCACTCATTGTGGGGCCGTTTGGACCCTCTATCTAGTTTCAGCTCTCTGGGGAGCTCTCGTCGTCCTATACCTCAACGAGGTTATGATTTTGAGCAGCCATTTTGCAGTATGCGCTGAAATCTATCTAAGAGGAATGGCAGGACAGGGGTGACAACAGCCGAACAGCACTGGAGAGCTGAGATGAAATGCAAGTGGCAATATGAAGAGTGCCCAAAAGAGTCCATCCTACATTTTTCTACTGCTGAGATACTACAATTTTCAGATCAATCGGAATTTCCCTGGGTATTTTTTTTTAGAAAAAAAAAACACCCCTGGTTATTCTCTAGCTTTTCTCTAGCTTTCTCCTTAGGGAGGGAGTTCCCTTAGTAGTAAACGGAGGTGGTCGTGACTGATGAGGGGTTGATTCATCCTTGTCGCCTCATGCTCACCACAAAGAGGGGTGTTGTTCCATTTGCTTGTTCCCTAATAGAGAGTGGAGGGAGAAGGGGAGAGGGAGAGAGAGACACACACACAGTGAGCAAGGACAATCGGCAAAGTCCATCACCCTACTGTTGCATCGTCGTGGCTCGATTCGGCGCTTGCCTTCTTGACAACTAACTTAACTTGCTCCTTCCTTGTAGTGTAGCTTGCTACTAGCTAGAGAAATAAACAGGGGTATTTTTTTTTCCAAAAAAAAAAAACAGGAAAAGACATTTCGAATTTATTTGATCTGAAAATTGTAGTAGATACAGAGGCCTGCAAAATTGCCCTTCTGATCAGCCAAGCTTCAAAATTAAATTTAATTTTTACTAGTGTTACTACCCATCACGGTATGATCTTGTGGGCTGTTATGACAACAACATATATATAATCATCAATCATCGACTCTCCTTTCCATCACACACTAGCATATTCATGTCTTAGTGAATAGCATATCTGAGACTCCAGCCATTTAGGCTGTTTAGTCCAGTCATTCAGTGTAAGCCAGTCTCATTGATTTTTATTGTTGAATTCTTCATTAAGAGTAACTAAGAGGGTCCCAGTGTCTGAGGTGCCACCGGGCAGATGTGCGGCCCAGTTATAGTTGTATAAAAGTCTGCCGGCGCCAGGTGAAAGAGTGTCTTCAGATGGTCTTCTGATCAATTTGAGTGAGGGACTGGTGTGATAACTACTCCTACTCCACAGTTAAGGTGGCGCCAGCTCAGATGATGGGCAAGGCTTGAGGGGAGAGCAATCTGGAAAGCTGAGAACCGAACGTGAAGCCAAGGCAATCATGAAGTGGCTGGGAGAGACAACTCGTTATAGTGTGGTGCAATCTACACATGATCGGATAGTGCGCGTGATTGGTGTGTGTGGAGTTAATTTTCGGGGAAGCCTGGCAGAGAAACGAGCTACTAATCACTCAGAGTCATCGAGTTAGCGCACAGGAGTGGCGAATAGATGTATCGTATTATCGGAGGTCGGAGGACTTCGGGATAGTTTTGTAGGAAAGAGATCATGTACAGATTGTAAGACAGGTTGACTGACCACTCGAGACTTGTCAGGACTGAAGTAGCTATGCCAGTAGCTATGCCATAACAGACAATAACAGACACGTTCTAAGAACACTTACCTTGTTAGATTTTTGTTACACCAGTCCACAAGCCATCGTCATTGTGTAATTGGCAATATTGCAACAACCATGATGTGCTCTGGTGGGAAGTCTGAGAGAAGCTGGAGTCCTCCATGTCAAACTGTGGCTGTTGGATTGCCAGTCAGTCTCAGTCAGTCAGTGATTCAACAAGAACCATATCAGCCAGATAGAGATACGCACATAGCAGGAGACAACTGTGTTTTGCGCACACCAGATCTATTAGCAGAGAATGGCTGACACTTCTGTTGCTGCGCTGCAGACTGCAGGAGACCTACCTTCCTTTCAGTTTCATCATAATCGGTTCTACGGCCAAGTTAGTTTTCGCCATCACGATGTAGCGCAAGAAATTGATATTGCTTCCAAAGGATAAGTTCGGACAACAAAACTTATGTAGGGCTACAAAAAGCAGGACAACAAAT
>JAAMXK010006657.1:0-11042 GCA_019693575.1 Thalassiosira oceanica | reverse complement strand
GTCCAGATTCCCTTGTCACAATATGTAGGACTTTTATGCAACTTACCTCAGCGAATGCGCCAGGATCGGAGCTCAGGGCTGCGATGACGGCAGAGATCACGAGTGCTAGTTTCATGATTCTGTTAGTTGTTTGCGAGGAGTGTCAAATTTCTTTTGCCTGCGGCGAGTTTTATGATGATCCGAATGAGGAGCCACCTTCTCGATGGATGGACAATCCTGACTCGACTTGCACGAGAGCGCAAGCTTGACTTCCGACGAAGAATGCTCGGGTCAAAACATCCATCGCGGCAACAGCGACCGCGACAATGCTCGGACGGCGCCATCCGCTGACGACGGCCGAGCCAGAGAGAGCACTCGGCTCGGTCCAAGCAAGGCAAGACCCAGTAGTTGTTTGACTTTCTTGGTGACGGTGAAAGGAGCATGGCATGGAGAGATCGTTGTCGAGACTGTTGACACCCCGTGCGCCCCGCCGCCCGCCGTCTCTCATCTTGTGTTCTCTCGACCCCTCTGCGTGCAGTCTTCGAGTCTTCGTCTCTGCTCTTGCGTGCGCCCTGGTCTTGGGCGGGCGAGACTCCCACACTGACCGAGCATTTGTGGTTTTGGGCCCGCACGTCTCCCGTTCTTTAGCACCGGCACCGCCGGCACCACAAGAGTCCCACCAAAGCAAAATTCACAACGACGGCCACGCGACGGATGACGGAGGCTCCTCTCTCGCCTCCGTGCCACTGTCCTTCTTTGTGTCGCCTACTCTCCCACCTGAGCGATGGTACCCGGGGCTTCGTTCACTTTACTGCTGCTGCCAAATGCTCTCAGGTTTGGAAGGTCTTTTACCACCGTGTTTCATCATGGAAAATCCATATCACCACCATCTCACTACGTCGCAACAACGCCACTGAGCTCAGCATCTGACGCAGACATCGTCGAATCAATGAGAATTGAGTCGGAAATGGAAATGAAAAGGGTTGCTGAAACTATCCCACGAGATGCGCCCACAAGATTGATCCGGAGTAAAGACCAGCTCAACCATGACGACATAACAAATTATCTCTTCGACTGCGACGGCGTCCTCTATCGCGGTACAGACGCCATGCCTTCTGCGTCGTCAACGATCAAAGCATTGATAGATAAAGGCAAGAATGTTTTCTTCGTCACGAATAATGCCGCAAGTTCTCGTTCCGAGCTAAAGGGCAAACTGGAGAAGGTCCTGCGATGTCCAAACACGTTGACTGATGAGATGATGATCGGCAGCGCCTACGTGGCAGCGCAATATCTAAAATCGAAACTGCCGAACGAATACCCAAACTCCTCAGCAAAAGTTCACGTGATTGGCACGTCCGGCCTCTGTGGCGAAATCATGTCGGCTGGCTTCGATGTGTCCGGCGGCCCTGATTCGATAGATGCACCCTCGGGAATGTCGCGAGACGAGTTGGCGGACTACTCCTTCCCGGAGGGGCCTATCGACGCTTTGGTCGTGGGGCTGGACAACGACTTTAACTACCGCAAGCTATGCATAGCGAACGTCCTTCTTCAGAGGAATCCAGACGCTCTATTTGTCGCAACGAACTTGGACGCTTACGACTTGGTCGGAGCGGACGCGAGGCACCTCCCCGGAAACGGGGCGCTTGTGGCTGCCCTGGAGGCTTGCTGCGGTAGGACCGCCGTCAACGTGGGAAAGCCGAGTCCGGTCCTTGCCGCGTGGATCGCGGAACATTACAAGCTTGACGCACAACGGACGATGATGGTAGGCGACCGCCTTGACACCGATGTCAAGTTTGGCAACATGGGCAGGATGGGATGCAGTGCTTTGGTGTTAACTGGGTGCACCACCGCCTCTGATTTGAGCAAATTATTTAATAAGCCAGAGGACGGTCTACCTGACGCTGATATGATACCCACAGTGATATTTCCACATGTTGGCTACTTGGATACAACCGCAAGCAGATGACGGCTGCTGCCCTGAACTCTCTGGTGAGAAAAGTCTACTAACAGTCAGTGCAACACCAAATCTACTGTATTCAGGCAAACATTTATGCGACTGTGTTATCAGTCATGGCTGCGCCTAGTCTGACTCTTGACATTCGGGATCGCTTGTTTTTCCTAATCCGCAAAAGTACTTCCTCCACCGTTTCCTTTGTTTTGGCCAGGTGCTGGTCATTCTTCGGGGATGTGGCCTGTGATAGTTGCTTTTTCAGAAAATCGTTTGTTCGCGAAATCCTCACATGGAGCATTCCTGCGCCATCCAATACCAGGCCAGGTTCCTGTGCTCCAATCTGAGAACAAAAGGACTCATATGGGCCGATCTCCGAGAGGCACGATCCAAGGTAAAAATCGTGACGTCTCCCTTTAGTTTCCTCTACAGTTGCTGTTGAGATGGGCTTCCAAGTGTGCAAGTGGTGGTCACAAAAGCCGGGCTTGGCCGGTATCGTCACGTGGCCACATCCGGCCAATGAAACCAATCCAAAATTGTGTTTCGAGTAAGCGCGGACTTCCATTATCAGGCCGCCTGGCCAGGCCAGCTGCTCCCGCCCTTCTGCCGATATACCTGTTGTTGTCTTGTTATTATTTTCGGGAAGCATGAGTGTAAAACAGTGGTTCACATGGCGAGAAACGCTTGATGATGGAGTTGCTGTAACTGATTTGGCTATCACTATCAAAGGAACCGAGGAAAGGAACAGTGTGATGGCAAAACTACGGCCGTAGTGTCCATGGGATAGCAAGAGCGCCTGAAAAGTGGGGTCAACGAGAGATGAATTAATGTGGCAGTTGTTGCCGTGTCTTTCATGTGGGATGACCCGCCTCAAAAACAACTCACCAAGCACAGAGCTGTGAATGACGTCAAGAAGACTGCAATGAATCTGAAACTGTCCCCAAAGTTCCCTGGCATGATGGTGCCCGTGCAGCCTCTGACGAGACACCTCTGGGGGTCCTGCGCGTCCAAGATGCAGTATCTGACAAACATCCCGGATCCTTGGATGATGGCGTTGGGATGCGAAAAACCCTTCGCTGAAACGATTTCAACCTGGATCTGCCCTTGGGCGGCATCCTCCTTTTCCAGGAATGAATTATACAGAGAATTCTTATGGACCCTGATCTTCTCCTCTGAGTCTCGAAGATCCTGCTCTGAGTCTCGGTCTCGAACATCTGGCAGCTGAAAGTCCCACTCCGGCTCCCCGTCGAGTAACAATTCAAGTGCATATTTGAATTGCTTTCCGCTGGGCGTTTGAAACAGATACGCTGTCATCCTTGGACCGTCGTGGGAGTCCATATCCTGATCTGGATTGAAAAGTTCCGCCTGGTTCTGATCATCATGTTCTGGCTCACTAAATGCCGGTGTGGAGATGAGCATGCCTTGTTCGTGCCGTATGACGCAGAGGACTTGGGTGTGGACGTCGGAGCCTTCATCTATTACTGCAACAACCGCCATGTTGCTGGCATTGTCGGCCGCGTTTCTCTTTCTGCATCTTCCCTGGGGCAACTCGACGTTGTTCATTGTGCGCAGTTGGACACCATCATCGTTGGCAGAATCGTCGCTTTTCTTTTGCCACTTGAACTCCTTGGCTGTTGTTTTGCCAGTTGCTTGGTCCTCTATTGTGGTTTGAATAGACACGTTGCAGAGTGTGCCTCTTGTTAAGTGGTGATACGATGGAATTGTCATACTGTGATCCCTCAAACAGAGACTTGCTTGCCACTTTTGTTTGCTGCAACTAAACTTCGAAACTCAAGTTAGTTTTCAGAAGAAATTCTCGTTCCAACTCCTGTTTGCCCCTACACAGTCTGATGTGTGTTAGATAGCCTTGGTAGTTTTTAGAAACTTGTGTAACTTTGATCCTTTGGGGGTCGGTCATTCGTGCTTTGCAGTGTCAGGGGGGGGACTTGTAACTGACAGTTCCACGGCGCGGTTTTTCTCGAAAACCCCACACGCTAGCTTCGCCCGTGCTTTGAGTTCTTTGCCTTTAGCGCGCTGACGGGCACATGAGGAAATGTGTCTGCGCGACAAACACAAAGCAAAGCAAGGAGCTTGTTAGCGTGTTGAGTTTTTGAGCAAAACAGCGCCGTGGAACTTACACGGACATACGGAAGTGGCTGTCCGTGCAGAGAGAATCGAACTCTTACATGATTTTTTTTGTTCCCGTCACTTAGTGGCAAAAACAAAGCGGGCAGCCAAGCTGCGTGCTTAATAAAAAAATTGTGTGCATAGAATTTAAAATCGAAAACAAAAAGTACTCGTGCCGTTCGCTCAGCACGTCGCCGTCCTCAGCAGTCCTACCCCCCGCCTCGCACTTGCTCGCCTGGTTTTATTCGAGTTAGCATGTTAGCCTCTTTCGATTTTCAGATTTAGGCCTCTCTAAATTTTCGAAACTTTTTTCCTTCACACAACAAACCGTGCTCCAGCGACACATCCAAATTCGCAGCAGGGACTTCGGACGGACAATTGCATGCAGCAGAGTATGTCCAAGCTTAATGGGACCATCAAACTTCTGTTCTGCTGCGGTGAGCTGGCACTTGCGCTGCTCAGCCTTGTTTTCACTGTGGTGTCTGGTCTGGTGCTGACGGGACGGATCGGCGGTCTGCTGTCCTTCCCGCACATAATGCCGACGGCAAGGATAGCGCTCCTGCTCAGTCTATCCGTCCTTTTCTGCTCCTTCTACGGTTGCAACGGGGCGCTCAGGCAAACGAAACGCAAGGGATGTTTTGCAGGAAGGAAAATTCTATGCCTTCATCAGCTCCTCCTAATAGCGGTTTTGGTCTTTGCATTCGCAAATCTTGAGTGGACAACCAAGCTGCACAGATCCGTTCGTTCTTTCTTGCGCGACCCTTCACAGGACTACAACGGGTTTGAGGAGAGATTGTCCGTCTTCTTTGACGGGGAATACTTCAAGTCCCTTTGTTCCAGCAATGACAGTACCGCGGGCGATTGGCTCGAGAAATTCGTCAGTGCAAATTGCCCTCAACAGATGAAACCTACGGCTTGCGCTCTGTCGGGGAGGAAGAGGGACATGTGCGACACAACATGCTACGCTTTGCAAGGAGACACTGACCGGTTCCAGGAGCTGGGGTGCTGCCCGAGCAAAGAGCTGTGCCAGTCCGGTTTTGAATCGGCGTGCCCGTACGACATGTGCAGGCTGGAGATATTCCACGAACTGAGCAAGTTTGTTGGTCCGGCAAAGGTCTCGGCGCAGGCCAGCGTCGCTGCCTCTGGCTTGATGATTGTGCTGTCCATTCTGCTGATATGCTACAACCCAAGAGACTCTATAGAAATCGAGCTCTACAAGACCGGTGTGCTGTCGATTGAGGATCTGGAGGCTGTTAGGCGTCTCAAGGAAAGAAGCAACATGAGCTCAACAGTCCAGGACACTAGCATCGGGTCGACGGCCGATAGTAGCTGGCTCTTTGGTTCCGTGGCAAAGAGGCGCAGCCACCGAGTCTCTCCCATATCTGTGCGAAATGATGCGTGACTTCATTTTTGTCTCATCAGTCAATAGAATAGACGGCACTGTAAATAGGCATTCTGCACTATTTGCCATACTTTATGACGCTTTTCTTGTTATTTGGTCGACTATACAAATACAAAAGAAGAGGGACTTCATCTAGGCAAGCGAGGACTCCTGGCTCAGCGTGGAGCGGACTGGTGGAAGGAACAATGTGCGTGACTCTATCGTTGTTATTTCATTAGCAAAGACGACAGCTCCAATGTAAATGCCACTTTTGCAAATCCAGATCCCCATAGGCCCACTCTCAACCAGCCCTTAGTGAAGGCTTTGACCACCTCAGAGGATTGGTTAGAAGCATGAGGAAGGCGACGGCGACGGCGACGGTTGGTGGATCAAGGTCGATTGAGACCAAACCACCGCAGCTACGATCTGGAAAGATCTAACTAGAGCTTAGCAACTTTGAGATAGGTGTCACACATTGCTAATAAAGATCGATGATGTTATCGAGATGGGCTAACGTGGGCACGACGAAAGGAAGAGTTGTTGTTCCGTTGATCGTCGTTAGATTATGATTCTAAATCTCCAGGATGCACATTGACGAAAAGGAGGATGGGACGATATGGATTACGCCAAGACGACAACAGCGCACTCAAGGCACCTAAATTAATTACCGGGTAATCACCCCTTAAAGGGTAGTCTAATACCATTACCCACAGCCGCCTAGAATACAGTAAGGTAATTTTATCTGTAATCGATGGACCACAAATGAGAAGATAATGAACTCGGCTGCTTGTGCTGGCAGGAGTTGATGTTATGCTGATGCTGCTATTGCCAGCGCCGGTTCAGTTCTTTTATTGCTCAGTACACTTCCTTACGGCAGATATCCAACAGTTGCTGCTGCGTTGAGATGGTAAGATTGAAGCTTGGAGTTATGTCCAATGCTGCGGAGGAATCCTAACCCTCTAACGCTGACGCACTCGACGCTGTGCCGGCAAGCGTTGAAAGGGACGACCCTCCATCGGACAACTTTCCTCTCCGTTGGTAGCAAGCGCAAGGACCTCCAGTCGATGTTGGAGATCTTTCTCGGGAGAAAGATCGACAGCGGAAAATTCTATTTGTGGTCGAACCGCTTCTTCTTGCTCTCGCTCGCTGAACTGGTCGTCATGAGCGGTTTGCTCGTGCCTCGTGGCACGCGCGCAACACTCACAAACAGACCAGCGCGACCTCTATGCACGCAGCAGTGCCGGACTGCGAATTCATTATCTTGACGTGCCCCAAACGCAACCCTCCTCCGCACGTCTGCAGCGTCAACAGGCTGGTAGGGGCCGCCTGAAACCGGGCGTGCGCCAAAACCGTGTGACCACAGCTCTTGGCGCCCGTAGATTCTTAGGACTTCCACTTCGAAATGCCACGTGTCTTCTCGCATCCACTCCTTGCTCGTCCGCATTTAACCAGTTAGTTGTGGCGATGGGGTCCAGTGAGGTTGATGTCTCTCTCAGTGTGGATGAAGGGTGAATGATCCTGGTACGAGATAATGCTATCACAGTAGCTCAGACCTCCATGGTCCACACACAATCAGAGCTCTCTACCTGTCTCCCGCCAAAAGCCAAAAGGATATATGAGAGACCCAATGCCGGCAATGCCGGCCCAGAGTGCGAAGAATGCGAAGAGCCCCTCATGGCTCCCCCTGGCCGGCCAACCTCACCCTTCCCAGGACCTCTGAAAGATTGTGGCCCTGCCCCTCCCAACGATACTGCGTGTGAGGCGCGGGCCTCAGCATCAGTCTCTCTGAAGCTGAGGCCTTGTTGCTCTAGCTCTAGCTAGCTAGCTAGCACAAAACATTTTGGCCGCCAAACCTGCCAGCGGGGGAGGGACCCCAGGGTCCTGAGAAGGGTGGGCCAACCTCCGCTCCATCCGCTCCAACCTCGCCACCTACCTCCAACCTCCAACCCTCCAACCTCCAACCTTCAACAACGGTAGACCTCTAACCTTGACCTTGCTGGCCGCACTGTTGTTTGAAAATTGGCCGTTGGCGGAATTGGCGGACCAACACCTTGGACTCAACGTCAGGAGGTCGGGGTTTTGAGCTGAGTAGTTTATTAGGTGGGGCATCGAGATAGTCAGCGTCTTAAAAAATGCCAACGACAACGTCGACGCGCAGTAAGCTGGGACCCTCGGCAATGCTGTCGGCCAATATTGCACAGTGGAAAACCTACGGGAAGCGCCTCAAGACCGAGCTTGTAAGCAAGGAAGCGGAGGTCGCCAAACTGAAGGGCAAGAATGCCAAGAACCAGGCAAGGGTGGCAAGGCGAGTACATGTATCGCACAGTGGAAATCGTTCGGGACAGGCCTCAGACCAAGGTGGCGGCCAAGGAGACGGAGGTTGGAAAATTGAAGACCAAAAACGCCGAGCTCCAACGGACGATTTCTCGGTGGTCAGAACGCGGCAGGCAACTAAATGCCCAGCTTGCGGACAAGGATGCGGAAATCATTAAGTTGAAGAGCAAGCGCACGGACCATCTCAGCCTCACCAAATCGAAGTTGGAGGCCGCGGAAGTCATGGTTTCCCGGTGGTCCGAATACGGCAGGAAACTGCAGGCCCAGCTCGCTGGCAAGGATGCGGAGATCAAAAAGTTGAAGAGCAAGCGCATGGATATCAGCCTTGATCTGAACATTTCGAAATCAAAGTTGAAGGCCACGGAAGCCAAAGTTAAGATCCTTGAGGGGGAGAATAGAAAGTTGCTCTTGTCCTTAACGGAAAAGGAAACGGAGATGAAGGAGATCAGCTGCAGGGACGAAGCGTCGAGCATGGGGAGTAACATCAGCGGACTCTGCATCGTCTGCCACGGTAATGAGGCGAACGTCGCAATTGTGCCGTGTGGCCACATCTGCCTCTGTACGTTGTGCTCAGGAGAATATACCTCAAGGCAGAAGAATTGTCCTATGTGCTGCCGGAGGTACGAGAGCACCCTTCAAGTGTTTCGTGGATGATTAAGGATGGTAGAAACATCATGCACTTTTAGCACCGGGAGCAGCCGACTTCTCGGACAATATTAGCTCAATGCCACTCACATTCTTTTAGATGCTCCCGAGGTGATTAAGTAGCTAACTGTAACATACAGAGAAGTTACAACATAGAGTAGAATATGCAATGCTCCAGACTGCTTGATGATCTTTGTCAATCGGCGCAATTATTGAGTTGAGAACATAGGGCTGAGTACATAGGTTGAGAAGGTCAATACCCTGCAGCAAATCATGTTTCCTATCTCATCCATTTCTGATCACCTATCTGAAGCATAGGCCACAGCACACTCATCAAGAGATGAATGTAACATCTCTACTAGAACTGGAAAAGGTGGCCCTTAGCTAGGGGAGGTTGTGAAGTAGATACGTCCCGTCAGCAGGCACTGACCCGTACCACACTCAGGGGAGTGTTCCAACTCAATTAGTCCCATTTTGTACACTTCACTTTACGTTACAAGAGCCCTGGCATTCTAAAGCCAAGTCTTCAACCCAAGCGCGGCAGTCCTAAAATCACCCCGTCGCGGACCATGAGCATCCACTCCTTTATACCCCCTTCCTCCTTTAAAGAGTATCGCGGAGTCCCGTGCAACCGTTCTCCTGCAACTTAACCCAAACAGTCACGAAGTCCTTGAAGAAGGCCTCCTGATCCTTCGCATAGAGCTCAACGTGCTCCCTGAACGGCGCCTCGAGCAACGCCAGGTCCGAAATGAGCATGATCGTTCCGCTCGCCGCGTGCTTCTTCTGCGGACAACCCGCCGCGGTCGTCTCGTCGGCGTACTCCTTCGAGAGCATCTCGGTGAAGTACGAGTTGTCGAACTTGAGATGGTTCTCTGTCCACTTTCCATCGAAGCCGGAGCGGTCGCCGTGGCACTTTCCGACCGTGTGCGCGCCGGACAGGGCGACGATGTCCTTGTCGGAGAAGCCCTTGGGGTGGAATATCTCGCGAAGGTGCGGGCAGCCCTTGTCGCCGTCGGGGAGACGTCCGACCTGGCTCTCGACCGACTCGGCGGACGTGGCGGCGTCCTTTCGTCCGAACTTCGTGGGGATGGCAGGTCCGCCCATGGTCTCGATGGCGACGTTCGCCGCGAGGGTCCAGAGGTCGGCGTGGCTGATGGAAGCCGGGCAGTACTTGTCCGTGACCGGCTTGAGGAGGTCGAGGGCCACGGTGGGGAGGCCGGCGTTGGCGCCGAAGGTACCTTCGCCGCCGTCGGTGAAGCGCATGGCGGCGTTGGGGCAGCCTGTGCCGTCGTCCAGAGGGTCCGTGCAGTATTTAGTTTGCCATGACACCACACGTGACGTCCCATTAGTAATATAATTTTCCGGCGGGGGAGCGCCGCCGATCGTGGTCCGTAAACGAAAATGTAACAACGATTTGAGTCGTCGTTAAAACCGCAAATATAAGCGCAGTATCCACCAGGTGATCATCCGAGGTGTCACCGCAAGATAGAGAGATAAGGGGAGGGTGTTAGCGTCCCATTGGGCAGTTATGACGTGGTCGTGGATCCTGTCAAAGATCCGCAGTATCTTACCGCCGGTCAGCTTTCCGGTCGAGAAGACCCCGGCATCGTGCCAGCTTAGCCTGATGAAGATGGGTCCGCAGTCCTTCTCGGCAACGATGGCCTTGATGTCGGATTTAATGTCTTCGAGGCTCATGGTTGTAGTAGAGAGTGTCTCTGTTGTTTGTGGCGGTGGTGTTGTGGTGTTGGCCCCAGTCGCAGAGCAGAGGCCAGTGCAGAAACAGGCGAAGATCCAGCGCGTACCTACTACACGTGTTGGCGGGCGGGCGGGGCCGAAGCATCTGCTTGCTGGTGCGGCCCCCGCCCAACTGGAACGGTTCTTACTGGCAGATAGGGCCACAAAGTAGTTTGAGATTGATACATTTTGTCCGTGTGTGATGTCGTCGTCGTTGTCGTGGTGGTGGTGGTCCCCTTCTTTTTGATAGCTCGCGGTACCTGAACCCCTTTACGCCAAAGTTGCATCGACAAATCGCGGTCGCTCAGCCCAACTCGCTCTCTCAGCGCATAATACCTCCCTCCCACTCGCCCGTCGTATCACCTCAAAATAATAACGCCCCGCGATGAAATTTTTTCCTGTGTGACCTTCTCAGACCCGCGAGCGGTGTTTGGGGCGACGACGGGATCTATCCTGCCCGGCCGAGTGCCCTCTTACACGCCGACGGGTCCATTTTATTGGGTCGGTCCGTGGCCTCCGTCAACCTCAAACAACCATCGATGCACCGTCGGTCGTCGATTTGTCCGCTCCAATGTGCTCATGATTCTTTCGCGGGTAGCGCGAGGAGTTTTTCCTGAGTGACCTGTCACTTTTGCCGGCCTCCGACGTTGCCGAAAACTGAATATCGCGGATTCGGACGGCCTCTCCCCCTGGCGAAGGGGATGGTCCAGGGGGGAATGCCGCTCGATATGCTATGATGTCCTCTGTTGAGACGGCGGCGACGGAGTTTAACGACTTGGGGGGTCGGTTGGTTGCTCTACTAGCTATCGTATGGTAGAGTTTGTCCGCCGCGGGTCGGTTCCTACAGCGCGCGGGTCACGCAGTAAAAAAGTTCATCCCGCCACAACTCCGCCC
>JAAMXK010006637.1:0-12242 GCA_019693575.1 Thalassiosira oceanica | reverse complement strand
AGGAAGCACTTGAGAAAAGGGTTAGTGAATTACTTATCATGCACAGCAGTGAGATCGACTCCCTGCGGATCCAATTGCACAATTCATCTATCGCTCAAGTGCAGCACGTGGAGCATATCACTGCATCGCACAAGGAAGAAATTGAACGCATTAGGGCAGAATGTACTGTTGAGCGAAGTGATGCGCAACTTGTCCAGGATAGGGTCGGGGAGACCGAGAAACACGCATCATTTGACGCGGCCGACGACAAAACTTCTTCATGCGCAGAAGACAACGAATTGAATGAGCTTCATTCAATCGTCATGGTCAAAACAGGAATGATTTTTGATCTCCGGCAAGAGATTGAACGCTTGTCTTGTGCCAACAAAGAGCTGCTTAAAGAGAAGGACAGTGGCGAATCATTGATCGTCCACTTGCGAACTCAGCTATCGTGTGCGGTAGAAGATAAATGCACAGTTGAAGGGTCGTTGACAGAACTTCGAAATGAGGTGGCCGCATTGATGGCACAAATGAAGGAAAAAGCCAGTATGGCGTGTTTGCGAACTGAGGTACTTGAGTTGAGCGACCAGAAAGCCATGACCGAAGTGTCCATGGCTAATCTTCAATCCAACATGAAATATCTCATTGAAGAGCGGGACAAACTGGCAGCAAAACTCAACGATGTTGTTACTGAGTTGGAGATCGAACGAGCGAATCAACTCGAAACGTGCAGTTTCAAGGATTTAGATACAACTGCTAGTGATCTACAATCGTCTCTCGATGTTGACTCTCCCAGACGAACGATTCGAGAAATCCTCTTAAACTCTTCTCAAGTAAGTCCTGACGACATAGACTTGATATGTGATAAGATGGGCCGTGCTCTTTCCATCATCAGCGACATTGAGGGAGAGAGACAGGCGCTCAAGAAAGAATCAAAGCAATTCGACAAGGTCAAAGAGGAACTGGATTCTTCACGAAAGCAATTACAGGACGTCATGGCTGTAGTCAGCCAATCAAGACTTCTGCTTGAAAACTCTGAACGAGAGAACCAACGACTCACTGCCCAACTGAATGATTTGAAGCGGAGATCAACCGATCAATACCAATTGTTACTCGAGAAGAGCCGACTCGAATACAAGAAGCTGAAGTTGCAACTGAAACAGAGGGAAGATGATTTAGATAGAGCCAACAAGAGAAACTACGAAGATGCCAACTCCGTCAAGTCGAGATCAAGCGACGCAGCGACACAAACTTTTGAATGCCAGACACCTAAGACTCTTTCTCAGGATCGATTCAAGGTGCGCAAGGGGTATCTATTTGGCAGCACACTGACACCTACTGTGCAGTCGAGTAGCAAGAAATCAGCTGGCAGAAAGTCTGCGAAATATCGTCACGGGTAACTTCGATAGAGGCGTGTTTATACCAAGAATGTACATAGGAACGTAATGTAGATTAGGAAAACAGTACACTATTTGACATGGGGCTTCAGTTCCAGCGATTTTGTACATGATAACAATACTCTACCAACATCCGATTCGTGGTCAGCTCAACTGAAGTAGTCATCGTTCGGAGGGCGAAGATGATCGGGATTTGGCATTCCCCCGAAGCCCCCGTTCGCGCCCCTTCCTCCTCGTCCCCTACCGCGGCCGCGCCCCCCACGCCCTCCTAGGCCTGGGGGTCCGTAAGGATCGAAGCGGGGTCTCATTTCCAACCCTCCCACTCCTGGTATGCCGAAGTTCGGAATCCCGCCGTGCCCAAGATCATCGTCCAAGCCATCCGGCCCGTCACCAAAAGTACGATCGAACATGGGGTGATTGGGACCAACCTGGTTGCCTCCGCGCGAAGGAGCCGCAAAGCCGGGCATTATGTCTGAGTCGAAGTCGCCACGTCTGGGAACAGCCGCGGGATTTACAACCCGAAGCGGATCACTGATGCCGCCTCGGCCCTTCATGTGGCTGTCGATCTCTTTATGGACGTCAGGTTGTTTCGTGTTGGCTCTTGGTGCAATGGCAGGTGGCACCTGTAACGATGCCACGGATTCTACAGCCATTGTGTCTTTCTTTTGTTGCTGCGTTGACTGAAGGAGTTCAAATGTAGTGCAGAAATCACCGAGAAGCCTGGGCAGCGATATGTAGAACAGAGTAGGCGACACTGCACACTTCGATGCCGCCTTTTGGAAACCATCGAGGTTAATTGCCGAGGAGAGCTGAATCACCAGCTGTCTCATCGACGAAGGTACGCTTGCATTCGACACCGGAAGCGCTCCAAACGAGACGGTGACTTCGTCCCCCCTTTGCTGCAATGCCAAGTACACCGTGGAGGCGTCGGTCGTAGGCCCGGAGCTTACCGAGTACATCCCACGCCCGCACTTATAGCGGAAGATCACCACACTTTGCGGTCCGACTTTATCCTCCCACTTGTTTGGCACGAGCTGTCCACTCGGCAACTCCCTGATGGGAGGCGCAAAACCCCCGCCCGTCTTCTTTGCTGCAACACCCATGAACTGGCTCGTGACACTCTCGTCGGGGACTCCGGTGCATCGAAAGATCGACTCGCTGTCCAACGTCGACAGTTCCGTGAGGCTGGTATGCAGTGCCAGGGCCAATGCTCCCAAAGAAGTCGCGACCACCGTATTTGAGCTGGCGATCTGGGATACCACTGACGAGGCAAGCCGCTGGCACATCTCATCTACCAAGGTACCAGAGCGTTGCTTTTTTTGTGACACTTCGGCATTTGCATCTTCCCAATCGTCTTCCTCAAATGTTGGCAGCTCAGACGCTGGAAGATCCTCCTTGCTCATCTGGACGTACTCGTCCATACTAACATCGGGATGGGCTTCCTTTTTGCCCGTACTGTTCACTGCTGCGAACTTCTCCACTAGGCGATTGTCTCGCTCGAGCCGCGCTCTCTCTTTGTCTAAGCCCGCGACGGCGGCTCTGACACTGACGGACGAGGGGGCGATATGCACCCCATTCGGCAGCGGAGGAAGGTGTAAGAGGAATTCCCGGAGATGCGCAATCTCGGACAGTTCCGATTCAAATGAGTTCGCCATGACGAAGTCGTTCCAACAGCCCGACCGACCGATGCGACTTCACTCGCTTCTGACGAGTTGTGAGCGGTGAGCGATGTGGCCGATGTGGAAGGCCCTACCTGCGACTTGGCCGCCTCCTATGGCTCACGACATGCGTTTCACGATGCCGATGCGCTTCCGATGTAATGTCTTCGCCAAGCTTCGGCCGTCTGCCTTCTGCTGACACTGTCGACTTCGACTAACTCACAGCTATGCGTATGGATGTGCCTAATAGTCGACTCCCGGCAAAGTCATCCGCGGCCAAGCTTGCATAGTCTCCCCTCGCACTGTAAGCTCCTACAAGAAAGTTCTGGAACCCCCATTTTTTATTGCAGAATCTGTTAGAACACCGTTAATAGAGTCCCTGGCATAGCTCATTTGTCGGGAGAGTCCCAATATTGATGGGGAATGGTCTATTGAAGATCGGATTTCGCCATTTTCATCCGATGTATGATCGTTGAGGGTTCAAATATCACCATCGAAAAGTTACCCAAGATTCGAACCCGGACCTTAAGATCGTTGCGCCAGATAGAGCCCCGGACATCGTCGGACTCGCCAGCTCGCGGGCTATCCGGCGATGCGATGCGGGCTCTATCTGGCGCAACGATCCCTACCTGTTTCGGCCGATCGAAGTTCACTAGCTTCGCTCTAGCTAAATGAGGTACGTACCCCCGCGGTGCCGCCGCGTGGGGAGACCCATAGCTGCTGCTAGCTGGCGGGTCGTCGCCGCGTCTTATCTGCGATTGCGACAGGTAACGATCGCGGCGGGGAATGTGATCGCTATTCGATAGCCAGATACGAATGATGCAGTCGTGCTCCCATCCCGGCACAAGATTTCCAAGATTTCCACAGATTTCCCAGGATTTCCAACGGATTTACCCGAGAGAAGAAGCCAAACAGGCTCATAAAATCTACATACCAAAATTAATTCGGACACATTATGACGACTCCAACTGCCGCAGCAGTTTTGGCCCTGGCCATCAGCACATGCACCAATGCCTTTGTCCATCAACCACCAAGTCATGCTCAGACACGGCTCCATATGTGGAACCCCTTTGCAACTACAAAAGAATCTTTGACAGATGACTCCCAGACCAAACCCCTGAAGGACCCAAACACCATGAAAATGAGGGAACTCAAGGATGAACTGGAATCGTATGGAGGCGTAGAATCCACCCGTGGCTTGTTTGAAAAGAAAGAACTCATCAAGGCACTCGAAGCGGCAAGACACGAATACTTCCTCGAACTAGAGGGAGTGAGTGAACCCAGTGGTTCCTACATCCAGGACCAACCTACTGCAGCGTCTTCTTCTCCAACACCTGATCGAAATATGGCAACACGCTATGACAAAATTCAAGCGGAGATGGAGAGATGCAAGAAGATGAAAACTGCAGACCTAAGGAAAGAACTGGACCAATATGGGCTCAACAGCAAAGGGATGTTCGAAAAAAGAGACTTTGTAAGGGCAGTGGCGGAAGCGAGGGTGGATGGAATGAAGAAGCAGTATAAGAAGTCCTCAAGCACAAGAAACTCATCTACCGGATTTGGGAGGAGATACGATCCAAAGGAAAAAGGAGCAGCAGAAGAGCCTTTTGATCCAACATACCGTGATGTTGTCACAAGAAAACTAGAGGATGACGTAAAGGCCGGGCTTTTTCTCAGTGATTCCGTCATAGATGTCAATGCTCGAAGCGACTTTCAGTAGGCATGATAAAATAAACTGAGGCAGTTTATTCATTTGTTCATTGATTGTTCACACTTGTTCATTGAGTTCATTGATTGATTTGTTCATTGATTGTTCATTGTTCAACAAGGACAAACATTCCAACAAGAGATGAGAACGCGACTCCTCCGGTAGCACCTGCAATTCTTTGAACTAGACTCTCGGGGCGCCTAGAAATAAGCGTTTAGGTCAACGCGTCACTTGAATACACAACAGGGCGATGGATACTCACCAAAGGCTTCAGGCATCCTCTCGACAGTATATCTGTGACTACTTATATACATACACGGCACACCAGGAACCTTTCGAATACGACCCCTCAACTCTTTATCACAAGTGGCAACAATGAAACACCTCCACTGTTTGACCATGTTCACCAAGCAGTCGTCAGCATAGCACCCCTTGCAATCACATGGAATTCTCTCAAATCGTGGATCCTGAGCCAGTCGCAGAGCCACCTTGTACTTCGAGCCGAGTTTCTCCAGCTCGCCCATCACGCAATCTGTGATGCACGGGATGCACTTGGCCAGGAGGCAATCCATCATACTTCGAACGATGTCCATTTTATTCCGAATCGAAAAGTTTATGAAATTTGTGTCCACCAAAACGTGGTACGGCGGGCCAAGCTGAGTGTTGTACTGAAAAAATAAGGCGGAGTGTGCCTGCTCGACTTGCCGTGGCTCTTCTTTCTTCGCATTCGCTTCCCGCTTGGCCTGTTGTTCCTTTTGATTGGACTTTATCCGCGCATCTTTCGGGGAAATCATCTTCTTCGCGACGGCAAATTTGCGCGTCTTCTTAGCCTTGCCCATATTCTGAATTACTTTTGAAATCTTCACTTTGATACAGGTGCCAGCAGAGACGACGCAGTGGGCTTCTGAAGCCGGAGACTCGACAATAGCAATGCGTCGCGTATGCGTACCGCCGTGATAGTCACGCCTTCAGCTTGCAAGTAATCGTCGC
Source organism: Thalassiosira oceanica (assembly GCA_019693575.1). Classification (NCBI taxonomy): domain Eukaryota; phylum Bacillariophyta; class Thalassiosirophyceae; order Thalassiosirales; family Thalassiosiraceae; genus Thalassiosira; species Thalassiosira oceanica. The sequence continues at coordinate 6,510 of JAAMXK010006637.1, read as the reverse complement.
CACACACCCCACACCCGCAACCGACCGCGAATCTTATTAATCAATCACACAAACCGCACCACACGGTCCCGCGACCCTTCGCCTACGCCTGAGAGACCCGCCGGAGTGGGGAAGACCACCGGCACCACTCCACTTTTCACAACTGTCATGGTTTTTGCGCGCTGGGTAGTAGCGTACGGTAGGTCCTTAGCATAGCCTTCGGTGGCTGTGCCTCGAAACAAAAATGCGGGCTGTCAATAATTTAGCGGGAAAGGGGCGTGCGGAGCGATAGTCATCCACCCTTTTCAGGGCCTTGGGGACCCTCACCCGCAGGCGGGCTTGGATTCCTGAGGCCGCTGCCCTGCCCGGCCTCAGATCTGATCTCTGAGACCCTCTAAGTCAAGAGGGTGGCAGGGGCAGGGCAGGATCCGCCCGAGAGAGCGCGCAAGAGGGCCGAAGAAATCGCAGCCAGCACGCTGTAAAGGTTTGATTGTAAATAAATGGTCCTACCGGACGGGAAGACTCACCAGGATGGCGATTACATTCATCCCCGTGCTGCTTATGGGGGGCTAGTGCTCGCTGGCCACTCTGCCTGCGCTTTTCAGATGCGGCGAGCCCCACGACATCCACCTTCAACCCTGCACGCCCTGCCATTGCCATTTAGAGAGAAAGCAGAGCCGCAGCTTCCCAAGGATGTCAAGGACGCATGCCGGGGTGCCGTTCAGAAAGCTTTGGAGGATCGCCTGTCCAGGATGGACATCGAGATGCCAGGTGAGGGTGGGGAGCGAGCCTGAATCCCGATATTTCAGTAAGCTGCCCAGTCCACCTATCCATTCCTGCTCAAACGTGTGCCTACTATTGCCTAGCTCTAGTTTTATTCTATCTTGTGTTTTATGTACTTACAAGATGAGAATTGAATAAAATATATATTGATTTGAAAAGATAGAGTGTGTTCATGCGGTGTAAAATTACATTGGAGGGAAGTTCTTTCCAGTGTTGAAAGTCAAACCACCCAAAACACTTGCTAAAGTTGTGATGACATTGTTCACCTCCAATTTTCGCTGAGCAGAATCCGTAAATAATACGTCCAATGGTAACTGAATGGGTTTCCCCTCCTGAAAATCACACCGCCAATAGGAAGTAGCTGCCCCCGATTTGTTGCAATGAATATCAAATTCCATTTGACCACTTTCACGATCACTGGCTTGACGTAGCTTCACACTGTCAAGAGCTCCGTATCCTGCAACATCATAAATCTGAAGTCCATAAACTTGGAAGCCGGAAAACCAAGCCGATCGGATTTTGATATCACCTTGGAAATCACAATTGACACGGCGGTATGTCGTTTTGATGACGCCGCAAAGATCTGTTGACGTAATTTCATTAAATGAAGCAATGTTCATATCAAAGTGGTTCGCAACACATTCGGGGCAGCTATCCTTGACTTGGACGACAACTTTTTTGGACGAGTCGCAACTGCAAATGGATCCCGGAGATTCGTTTGATCCTTGGCAGGTCACTTCGAAACAAGCGCCACAGCCATAGCCATTGTTGAAAGTGCTACCACCGGTTGCAGCCTGATGCCCGAATGGGAAGGACGTTGTTGGTAAAGAGACGAACCCACAAGCATCCCCGCCTCCATAATACGTGGCGATTCCTTGCTGCAATGGTTCTTCAACCTTTGATTCTTTCTCCTCCTTGTTTTCCTTCGACTCCGTCTCCTTCTGCAATGGTCCCTGCAATAGTTCTTCACCCTCCTCTTTGTTTTTCTTCGACTTCGTCTCCTTCCCCCTCTTGTCCCCTTTACCCCCTTTACCTCTACGTAGATTGCGCTGCTCCTGTCGAACGATGGCGATATGTTAGCAGGGGCGCAGTGTGTGCCCAAAGTGGGAGCCTGAGATCTCTGGCTCGCCGAGCCTTGGTGCTTGTGTTGACCAAGGTCATGGAGATGCGAGGAGTTGGCCACCAATCACCAGCGCTCTGCACAATCTCATTGATCAAGTCTGGGTCGCAGAGAGCCTGCACAAACAAGATCAGCCTCGCTAGGCCCCGTCCGTCCATCGGCCTTCCTTCTTGGGCTTTTCTCACCTCTTCCCCGGATCCTCCGCCGACTCCAGTTGCATCCTCGACCTCTACGGCAGCTGGGGCTGGGTCGTAGGGATCACGGTATTCATCGAGGGACACAGATTCGGTCCTTGCCGCGCGTGCGAGGTCCGGCGCGGCTAGCAGTAGGGAGCTGAACAAGATTCTCATGGTGGTCATTGTGTTTTGGGGGGGCTGTGAATCGTTTTATCGGTACGGGTCGATAGTCGATAGCAGGCTGCGCTGGGCTCTCTCGGAGTCTCTCTAGGAAGAAGCACAGACCGTGTGGATGATCCAAACCATTGCGCAGCGATGAAGAAGTCAAGAAGTGGCTATTTGGTTTGTACGATCACAATGAGTGACAATGAGCCCGGCCAACCGGCCAACCAATGCATAATAATGTGGTTGAGCCCCTTTGCCTTTATGTGTCGTTGTGGTCTACGTCTATCCGAGAGCTTCCGAGATCTAGGTGCTTGGGATCTATCCGACCAAGACCAAGATGTGCTATTGGTCCTTTGCATTAGGTGGCTGTGCCTCGAAACAAAAATGCGGGCTGTCAATAATTTAGCGGGAAAGGGGCGTGCGGAGCGAAGAGTGAGTGAGGCGCATCCGCCGAGAGAGCTATGGTCAAGAGTCGCAAGAGTCCGCAAGAGGGCCGCGAGGAAGAAATCGCAGCCAGCACGCAGTCAAGGTTTGATTGTAAATAAAAGGTCCTACCGGACGGGAAGACTCACCAGGATGGCGATTACATTCATCCTCGTGCTGCTTATGGGGCTAGTGCTCGCTGGCCACTCGGCCTGCGCTTTTCAGATGCGGCGAGCCCCACGACATCCACCTTCAACCCTGCACGCCCTGCCATTGCCATTTGGAGAGAAAGCAGAGCCGCAGCTTCCCAAGGATGTCAAGGACGCTATATCCAAATGCCGGGGTGCCGTTCAGAAAGCTTTGGAGGATCGCCTGTCCAGGATGGACATCGAGATGCCAGGTGAGGGTGGGGAGCTTGACGTTCACGAGGCCACAACTCTGACGCCCGATTTCAACGTCAGTCGGCGCAAACTTCGGCGTAGAGAAGAATAGGAAAGGGAAAGGGAAACTTTCTTCGTTGACAAGTGGTGGCGATGACGACAATGAGGGTTTGACCATGGAGAAACTTGAGAGATCGAATCGAGAGCTCGCGCGGTTGTTTGTTGAGATGTTCCAGCCCCTGGGTGGAGATCACATCACATGTGTGTTTAACAACGAAAACTTAGCGGATGTCGCCAGGAAGCAATGGGCAAACGATTTATCGGCGGAATGTTCTGTATCGGCAATAGACAGGAAGAGACGAAAGAGCGGGGGCATTGGAAAGAAGGGCAAGAAGAAGAAGGCGAAGGGTTTCGCCGCAGTTATGGCAGATGCGGTAGAAGACGATGGATCCTCTGGCCCGTTCAAGCTCCGTGACGGAACAGAGGTGAGTGAATGGGCAGCTATCGAAGTTCGTGCCTGCTGTGTCATCATGGCTGTCATTTTCCCGTGAAATTAGGTTGCCATATTTGTGTCTCCTGGTCCAAAAGAACTGATTGCAATCGAACGGATATGCAACGAGGTGGGAATGGGCACGTGCGTCATACTTCTAAACGCTCGTTTGTCTACGTTAGACAAATTTGCCAGTGACGACGCTCGTAACCTGTTCATGGAGGAATTCGAGCCGGTGTGGAACCTTTCGGCAGCTCCTCAGGAGGACGCGCCATCTTGCTTGATCAATCGAAGCTACCCAAATGATTGGCTCATTGCCCGGAAGCCGAAGGTCGGGACTCCGAAAACGATAAAAACGCAAAGCACGAAGTTCTCTGCGGAAGACTGCAGGCAAGCGTACGAGAGCATTGAGGTCTCCGACATCGAGAGGCAAGGGGAGAGACTCGCAGAGAATTTCGCTTCCTGGTTGAAATGAAGGCATTGAGCCGTTGAAATAAGTTAAGTTTATTGCACTCGCATCATTCATATCTTTCCAGCTTCTTGCTCATGTAAGGGCCATCGAGCTGATATCCCATCTTTCTGTAGTAGTGCCTAGTGCCTACGCCCGAAATGACAAGTATCTTCTCGCTTCCGTGCTCCTCTCTCGCAATTCGCTCAGCCTCTTCCATAAGCAACATTCCGAAGCCTTGGTGTTGAAATCTGCTAGCGTCTCGACCGGAGACCGCAACCGCTGTGCCATAGACATGCAGCTCCCTCACGATGGATGAAGAAGCCCCTGAAATTTCTGGTCGGAATGCAACAGAGCTAGCCTTGCGCAATCTCAGGAGTCCAATCAGGATGTCCTTTTGTGGGTCCTCGTAAGCCAAAAACGTCTCCCATCCCCCGTTTGCAACATAGTCACGTCTTATGAGCTCCACATCATCTGGACTAACGGCCTCCTGAATCTGCTTCATTCCAACCTCGCGAGTTCTGATGTCTTTGCACTGTAGATCTAGGTCTCTCATCCTCGCCAACGCAAGCTCCCTAAGGTTGCCATGCTCCACGCCACTGCTTACCAATGGCATTGGGATGTCGCGCTGGATCCGATACACACGTGTCCAAGGAGGTACGATGGCCATAACCTGACTAGTCAGCTCAACGAGCTCATCGGGGGTATAATTTTGATACCTTCCCGTCTTCCACAGCTCGTAAAGACCTGTGCCCCGAATGACCAACGTGGGATACAGTTTCAAACCGTCTGGCCGGAAAGCTGGATTCTCGAAGAACTCCAAGAAACCTGTCAAATCTCGCTCGATTCCTGTATTAGGAAGGTCAGGCATCATATGCGTGACAACCTTGAAACCGCAGTCCTTTGCCAAATGAAAAGAATTCGCAACCGCTGACACTGTGTGCCCCCTATTAGTCTCGCGCGCGACGCTTTCGTAGATACTCTGGACCCCGATCTCAATGCGCGTGCACCCGTACCCGAGCATCTCACTCAAATGAGGTTTGAGGCAGTAGTCTGGGCGCGTTTCAATCGTAATACCAATGCACTTGGTTGTGCTCTGCTCCGAGTACCTCACTGCCTCTTCGACAGACGACGACTTATGGCCCGACAACGCATCGTGCAAATTCCTAATGAAATAATCCTTGTACGATTTGTCAAGCGACATGAATGTCCCCCCCATGACGATGAACTCAACTTTGTCGACGCTGTGTCCCAATCCGCGAAGTTGAGCGACCCGTCCTCTAGTCTGAGAGTAAGGATCGTACCGAGCTCGGATGGCTCGCATACTTGTTGGTTCGTAGCCAGTGTAGGCTTGCGTCGAGTATTCAAAGTCCGAATCAGGCCCGCCTGGACAGTATACACACACACCTTCCGCGATAGAGCAAATTTCCAACAAGTGAGTCCTGAAATTGCTTGCTATTTCCAGATCAGAAGAAGCACTGCAGGTACACTCACCTCCAGTCATTGCGATATGAGGGCAGCGGTGAGGTTTACTCATGACCGCTACCACCGCCACGCCACTGGCGGTACGGACGGGTTTTTGTCGCAGGAACGGCAACAGTTTCGGCTTGTAGTCCACAGGGATGGAGGCCAAGATGTCCGTGATGCGCGGCACGCCCGGCAGTTTGTATTTGCGTGCCGCCTTGGCCTTCAATGCGGTGAAGTTCAATGATTCATTGGAATCATATGAACTGATCAAAGTCTGGACAATGTGTGATATCGCCAGCGCGTAGTTGGTGTTCGACGTCGGGTTGTTGTGATGTTGCTGCTTCGTTGTCGCTTTGGCGGAGACTGTCGATGCATGATGTTTGGAACCAGCATTTGATCTATTGGCCTTGCGAGCGTGGATTTGGACGGTACCTCCGTCCTCATCCTCCAATTTCGGGACCATCGTACATCAACCTTCCAAGTCGACTGCGGGTCTCTCCCTTTGTATTGCACTCCCGTTCCCTCTCTGCTCTGTGTTGGTGTCGCCGGTGTCCTTCTTCCCCTCCTTCACATCGGCCTGGGTCCCCCCCCTGTCTCACTTTTTTCACACTGGACGCAATGAGCCGAATTTTTGTCCCAATTATAACTCAAAAAGTCAACATTAGAAATCCAAACAAAAGTTACAACCTTTTTGTTGATTTTATCAACGACATTTCTCTATGTTCACAATTTCCGAGAAATTTAGTCTCTTCGATATCTGGAGTCCCGTAAACGTCCCGATTCCATCTTGCTCACCTCAAATCCAGCTTTGCTAGCCATAGCTAGGCTAACTACGTACTTTCTTCTCATCAGCTTCGAACCCTACCTGAGGTTCAAACCTCCAGAGACCAATTCTCAGGAGGCTACTCCCGGGTAAAACCGTTACATCCGGATCAAACTTGCTTCCAGGCAGGCATCCCCCCCTACTCAGGCCCATGTGTCTTCCTTCTTCCTTCGTCCACTTAGAGCGCCGCCGCGCGCGCGCCCTGGAAGTCGAGGGCCTTGAGATTCAAAGAGCATCCGCGAAAACCTTCCTCATT
>JAAMXK010006606.1:0-11527 GCA_019693575.1 Thalassiosira oceanica | reverse complement strand
CTAGTAGACCAAGCTGTTCAACCGCCCTCCCAATGTCCTAGAATTGGAAGTTTGCAAAGAGGGCTCAAGAACTTTTATTTTTGGATGAACTCTGATTGCGCCAAGACATCAAGAATTCAAGAGGAACTAAAGAATTCTTGATGCACCCTTTCAGGATTAATTTTCGATTGACAGGCAGCAAGTATCTCTTGCTGTCTTTGTCTCTAGCTAAGAAGTAGCTACTTTTTGTTTGGCATCACTCTACATGTCCCCCTCCTCTGACACCATTAGTTATGCTAGGCAATACTTTTGAGCCACTCTTTGTTCCTAGCATCTGGTATCTTCCACAAAAGTGGGTGTGATCAACACCTTGACCTCCCCTTCTATTCTAAAAGAATTTGTTTGGACTAGGATCTTTCTCTGATGAAGTTTATCAGAATACCTCTGATTCTTCTCTTCCTCTGATCCACCTGCTGCCTGCACTGTGCACGGCTGCTGATCTCAGCACTTGTAAATCAATTCAGAGAAGGGCTAGAGCCCCACTGGCAAAAAGAAGACATTGCAAATTTAGACAGGGTCGGGATAAAACTACTATCTAGACAAGAAGACCACCTATCTAGTGTGTAAATGGCTCTGTGAAAAGGGACATTGCTATTCACCGAAGAAGTCTTCCGCTTCCTCCATCCTTGTGTTCAAAGCGACTGCGTCATCATCTCCCTCCATTTCAGAGTCTGAATTCTGATCGCCGCCCTCGTGAAGATACTTCACAACTTTGTCCGCGCTGCCTTCGCCCCGAGGCCTCGAACTCGAAGTCATCTGTACGAAGTCCATCTCGTCCACATCCTCCAGGCCGTTCATTAGCTCCTTGTCGTGAGCTGCCATGATCTTGCTGACGTCAAACTCCTCGCTGAACTTTGACACGATCTTGGCATGGGTAGAACCGGCCGAGGTATCGCCCATTTCGACCTCAGTCACAGGCGGGGTTGAGAAGTAAGGAATCTTTCCCTGGTTCCAATCCCTCATGACGAGCCGCGCCGCCATCATCTTGTCGGGAATACCTCCCTTGAGCACGCGTCCTTTACTCCTCGCTACCATGGCGAGGAATGTCAGCACACCCTCTGGCCCAGGCGGGAAGGCGGGAACGCTATACGTCATCATCAAACTCTCGCTTGTACATCGTCCCAGGAGTTCGGCTATGGCAGGCAGTGGATCCGATACTGAGTCGGCGTCGACGCCGTTTCGGAGCATCGCATTTGCCCCATCCCGTGAGGCGTCGTCGTCAAACACGACGCCGGGTGAGTCAATAAGCCGTATGTTCTTATCAAGCACTACTTCCTGCAGAGTTGTAGTGAAGCCGGGTCGAGAACTAACTCCCACGGCTCGGAAGCGCTTAAGGCTATTCAGTATCGAGGACTTGCCGACGTTCGGGTAGCCAATTATTCCGACCGTGATGCTGGTCTTGCTCTTCTTCTCGCCATTCGCCCGTGCGTAGTTCTTGAGGAGCTGTAACAAACCGTCGACACCGACGGCCATACTACTGCTAAGGGCGTTTTCGCCCTTGGTCTGCCCGACGCCGCTACTCCTGCCCCCCTCGTTTGAGCGCGACTGCGTGGTTCCGGCCTTGAGCGCCACGGTCGGGTGAGACCTGCGCAGGTAAGTCAGCCATTCGCTGACGTTTTTCTTAGGGATGAGATCGATCTTGTTCATCACCAGCACCATCCTTTTGTCAAAATGTGACAAAATACTCGCCTCAATTCCTGACGAAATTCTCGTGCCGAGCGGATCGCGAGCGTCGAGGACTTGCAAGATCACGTCGCTCGACTCTATGACTGTCTTTAGACTCCTCAGGTATGCCCGTCGCGATTGCTGACCATGCGATGTAGTCACGATCTTGATGCCATCGTCCGACGCAGCCGAGGAGCTGCCGGTCTTGGCATCGAACTCGCTCTTCTTTTGATTGGCCTGCTTCACCAACTCTTCCAAGTTTGCAGCTCCATTCTTGTTGACGCGCCGTTCCTTCTCCTCCAGCTTTCGGTTCTCCGCACGCTCCTTCTCACGTTGGATACTTTGCAGTAATTCCTGCTTGAACGGCCACGAGTTGGGGATACCAGGGTCCTTCTTCTTGTCGTGGCGAACTATGCCCGCCTTTGCGTCGCGCTTCGCCTGCTTACGATTCTTTCTGTGCGTTTCTACAACCCGGCGCTGAATTTTGTACTTGTCCTTCAGCGTTATCCGCTTGGACTTCCCCTTTTTCTTGACCATGATGCTGTGCTAACGAACAGGCCTCGCAACTTGTGGGAGGGGCCGTCCGTTGTCCGTTCCGCTTGTCCGGCGGGTTGTCGCGGTTGTCGTGCTGACAGTTGTCATTCAGTGAGTGTAGCCAGGAGACTTTCGGTGGCCACGGGAAGTCCAAAGTGATTTTGGCGCCAACGCGCAACGCCTACCTACAACATACATACTACAACATACATAGGTAAAAGGTACCGTCGATACTCGATACCCGCTCGAACATACCTATCGATCTATGAACAAAGCACACTTTCATCGGGCCGATCACTTCTCAATCGACTTCTCTCCTATTTCACCGCCGCCGCCTCTCATGTCCGAGAAGGCATTCCCTTTGGCTGACGCCGACCTTACAATCGCACTGCTGGACTTGGTCCAGCAAGCGACGAATTACAAACAAACTAAAAAGGGGGCGAATGAAGGTGAGATGGACTCATCACACGCCGGCTCTGGCCCAACCTTTCTCACACATAATTATGTACTGTGGCCCCGACCCTTACGGCGACATCAAGCCACGAAAACCTTGAACAGAGGCATCAGCGAGATGATTGTAATGAGTGCTGATGCTGAGCCTATCGAGATTCTGCTGCACCTACCGCTTCTATGCGAAGATAAGAACGGTATGAGCGCGGTTAGGTGATGGCTTGCCCTTCAACAAACTCTCATTTTGATTCATTACACAGTCCCATATGTCTTTGTCCCGAGGTTAGTGCGAGTCTTTGCCAATCCGAAATCCTCGCCAAATTGACACCACTCATTCCGATTCATTTGAGCAGCAAAATTGCACTCGGAAGGGCGTGCGGAGTCTCGCGCCCCGTCATCGCATGCAGCATCACAACTAACGAAGCGTCCCAGCTCAAATCTCTGATTGATGGGATGAAGATCAAGATTGAACAGCTACTGATATAACTGACTCGAGACATGATGCAGAGGTACGGTGCTCCTTCGAATTGGGCAAGAGTTGTCGTAGCTGATCTTCGACGACACCTGAAGACTGGGATCCATCGCCAATGAAGTTGATCTCCGAAGTGATTTGAAATTGTATCAATCATTCTGTAATTCTAGCTTCAGTGACATTTTTATCTAGTAGCCTACTTGGTGGCAAACCCCGCTGCTCTTTTTATCCGTCCTACTGCGAATTGAATCTTCTGAAGCTTCGCGATGTCCAACATGGGGGATATGGTCTGTTGTCCAGGCTGGGCGGGCATGAATTCGTTCGACCGAGCTTGGGCAAAGTCAATAGTTGCAGTCACGAGGTCCGAAAATGTGTCCAACGCCTGTTCCATGAAAGGTGAGATAGGTTGATGCTGATGCCAAGTCAAGGGAGGCGCAAAGCCTTACATCCATGGAGCCACCAAGCTCTTCCTGGATGAGCTGCTGCCGTTGCTCGTCGTTTGCTGCCTTGATACTGTACGCCAGAATTCGTAGGTTCCGCGCGTGTTGATCGTTACCAACAACAGCCTCGACCTTAACTCGGTCTCGGAGCAACTTCAAAAGAAGAAGCATTTTTTCCTTGAAATCCATGATTAGCAGTGCTCAGCTGAGCTCGATTCTACGCTCGGTTTCGATCCTCACCTGTACAGTCATAGTGACTAACTTTCCATCCACTATACCAGCTGATTCCTTCGTCTTTTCCAACTCATCACGAATGATACGTCCTACGGCTGGGTTGTTGGGGTCCAGGCTTTCGATTATTGTTCCGTCGTCACTTCGCGTTACATTCCACAAGATATCGCTATCATCTGATGGCTCGTGAGGCAACCCATTATCTTTCATCCCACGAGTCGATTTCTCCACTCTTTGCTCCTGTTCGCGTATCGCTTCTTCGAGGTAGCGGACCAGGGCACTGTTCAGTTCACCCCCATCAGAGGCGGCTGTGTAACTTGCCTCGTCCCCTTCACGTATCATTCCAGCTAAGAGCTGGTCCAAACCGCTGATTCCATCCTTGACGAGCCTATCAAGCAGCATCGTGGCCGTCTCCCGAGCGACCCTTCGCTCCTCTGCTTTACGATAGCCTTCCAAGAATGATCTGACCTTTTCAACCTCCCTGTAGTGACCTCCACCATTTGCTATGTCATCAGCGGCGAAGCCATCGTGGCCTACTGCCTGGAGCTCGAATTCCGACAGCACCTCTTTTAGCACCTGCCCATTGTTTACCCGAATCGCAACCGAAGACGAAGATAAATCATCAGGTCTGATCCTATCCGGCTGGAAACCGGTGTAGCCATAGGAGAAAGTATTTGATGCAATTTCGTCGCCCTCCTCGTAATCGTCCTGAAAAGCTGGAAGGCCAGTTGTCGCCAGCAAGTTGCGCACGACTTCAACAAGGTCTCCTCTGACTTTTTCCAGGAGGTCATCATCAGCTTTGTTTGCACGAGTCGAACCAGTTACATCTAAAGCTTTTTGTTGATACCCGGCGTTGTCCATCGACATTCTGTCAGACGAAAGATGGGCCTGGGATGTCAAGTCATTCTGATCCTGAGTCGAATAAAGGGTCACCACCCGTTCCCCCTTTTCGTTCGGCTTGACACTCTCTGGTGGCGGTGGGGCAGTGATTTGAGAATGAGCTCTTGATACCTCTATCCGTTTCTTCAGCCGCTCTCGTCGTTCTTTCTCTTTCCTTTGTTTGTCTTGCTCTGTTTCGGGCGCGGCGTAATAGAAATACCCCTGCACCTCGTCTGTTTCCTCCTCCATCTCTTCGTATGGTTCTTGATCGATTATCGTATGTCTAGCTTTGCCCTCAAAGTTGGCCTCCACTCGCTTCGTTCTTCCCCTGCGTCGCTGGCTCTCCTTGAGGGCTTGTCGCGCGGCGTAGTCACGCAACCGCCGCAACAATTCAACCTTTGACCCTGTATCTTCCAACGAGTACTGCTTGCATAAACCTTGAAGCATCGACTCATCTACTGACCCGAGCAGCGTCTCGTCGTCGTCCATTGGTTGCTGTACAGTTGATGGGCGCCACATCGTCTGCCGGTTTTGCAGATTTCGATGCCTTGATACTCTCGAAACTGCGTAGATTGGCGAGAACTGTGGCAGCAGCCCTTCTGCAAGAGCTGCCGCCAGTGCCAAGCAAATACTTCGACGCTGCATCATGTTCGGTCCGTGGTTCGGCATGTCCCAACCGGTATGTAGCGGTTGATGCTGTTTGTGGGCCATCTACGATACCCACAAACCAGTGATATGTAAGACTGAACAGCAAATACATAATCCCCTCCCTTTCTTTCACTTTGATTTGAGACACGGACATTGGCGAACCCCCACTTCCTCTTTGTTACCTAGTTATGTACGAGGGGGCTTTACAATAAATTTGTCTACCTTGTCCAACATTTATTTCAATAACTTTTAAGTGAAAAATCGGAACGGCTCGTTATAGTTACGCGCGAAAGAAATATCCAAAGAAATATTGCTACCCACTGTAAGCCCTGACAAGAGTGTTGGGAGTGTGGGCGCCTTTATCTATCGCCCCCCTGACCACTAGCTATTTAGTTATTCTACTAGTAGTAGTAATAAGCCTAGCATTAGCTATTACAATAGCGGCTCGTCCCCGCCTGCCTCGACAGCGTGCCAGGATTTAAGACCCGCCCGGCTATCGCCGTTCCCGACGCCGACATGTTGCAAGGGTGATGGGTTGTCACGCCAGGTCACGCAAAACCGCCCACGCCTCTACCTACTGTAACTAAAGTACATACGAAAAACAAGAAAAACGAAGAAAACCATGGTGCCCCTAGGGCAGGGCGAATTGCTCCACAACCACGAGCCTCCGTCAAACGGCGGTTGGCAACATTGAAAGTATATAGACTTATAGACGAGATCATCACAGCGGCGGCGTCGTCTGAGCTGTGAATCCGAAGTCGAACGGGAGGCCAACCGAAAGAGGTGCCGCCGAGGTGCCTGCGTGGAGCCCAGCACAGATATTGGAACAGAAGGAGGTGTAGATGGTCCCTGATGGACACGCGGCGCTGCAGGGACTGAGTTCGATACCACATCTAACTTCTGTAGCCGCCGTTTTCTATGGAAGTGGCATTATCAACGGCTTTGAGACCTCGACAGGCCGGGCTCGTGCGGCTCGTGCGATGATGCACAAATTTGCCGTTGCACCGGCTCGTTTGATAGATAACGGCGGCCGTAGAGCCATCGGAATAGCCCTATGGCCGCAGCACATCATAGGTATCTAGGGGATGTATTGGGGATGAATAGGTGCCGTGGGCGCCGTCATCGGGACACCAGGGGAGGCCATGGAGGAGCTCGACTCTCCCTATCCCTATCGTCGTTTTTGCGCCGTTGTGCCGGTCGAGCCGACGGGGTGCTTAGTCTCACTTCAATACCGCCGGGAGAACGAGCCCAAGGGAGGGGAAAGTAGGGTTGGGTCCTGAAAGCGCTGCTCGTCCTCATGCAGGACCTTTTCTCCGCTTCCCCCTTGGACGACGTCTTCATGCCAACATTTTAGTGAGACTTCAGCCAATTTTGGCCCTTTCCTCTATCTAGCGCTTTTGCTAACTACGATATCGTACTTTGAGGACGTGGGCGAGTTCCTACAGTACGCCCGTGACGCGCTGTGACAACGTATCGGGTCCTTTTGATGCTGCGTACTATCGATGTCCAAGATCATGGACAAGCACCACGTAGCCACCTTGCCAACATTGTACTTCTTGAGGAAGCCAAGAGAAACAAGTTTCCCGGTTCCCTAAGGGCAGTTCCCCCTCCTGCGATGTAATCTCCTCTTCGGAAGTTTGTTTTTTTGGGTCGGCGACTGCCTAGAATCGCACAAGTATAATAAGTCGCACCACTCAACTGCACAACTGCACAAATCAACTTCTACTTCTCCCAACTTCTGCCAACCACAAGAAGCCAGCCCAACTTCTACTCAAGAAGCCAACTTTTTCTCTTTGCTTGCTTTTGCCAACACTGACTACCTACGTAGCTCCGTACCTCCTACCTTGACGATGTGTGACGGTCTTTGGTCTTTGGACATCTATAACTCCATGATGTGAGGCGTCCGCCAGGCGAAGCCCACAAACCAGGTGAGGATCAGTGAGGGTGTATCGGAGATCGGAAGGCTTCATCACATACATCAGAATATGAAGTTTGGTGCTGACGTTCCGACCCCTCCTTGCATCAGCGTAGACTTATTCCTTCAACGTCGTTAGCTTTGTCCAAAGTCCAAAGCTATCGTAGTCTCTATTGCAGAAAATGCAAACCGCTGGGGATCTTCTGCTGCTGCCATAGCAAAATTTCATTTCTTTCTGTTGGATGGTGCGCACAAACCAAGGGGTGTGTGCCCTCATCTCCAAGATAAGTTGCGGTAAACAAACAAACCGAAACTTGTTCTTGGAGTATCAACTCAATAGAGGTACTAGGTACATACACACTTACTTCCTTGAATGTCCTCTTCATAAGTCCAAATTCAATCAACGGGGATGAAATGACACCAGATTCAGATGCAAACTTTTCTCTTTTGTGGTGTAGTTACAACAGGTAATTACAACAATTTGGTCTTAAGACTCTGGAAGTCATTCGTAAATTGATTGCCAGGGACTCGCCCTCCCCATGACAAGACTTGAAGACCATCCTTACATGGAGCAAGCACAGATGAGTGACCAACCCGAGCTGCACCACCATTTGTTGCTGTGACACTATTTGCTTTCTCAAACTTAGCCTTTGGTCCTTTTCTCCAAGTCCAAGTGCACGTATCCAGTAGAAACGAGTCAGCAAAGATAAGATCGCTCTCTGCTTCATCGTTCGGATCCCAGCCTCCATATATCATCAAGGTTGTTCCATCATTCAATAGTGTGGCTGTGTGGCCAGTCCTTGGCAATGGCTTTGGCCCTGTGGTGGAGGGATGGCTCCAGGTCCACCCTCCACTAGCCATCTCCAGCACATGCAAAGTGTTGAAGCACTCTTCGGCGTTGTTACCACCGAAAATAACAATCTTACTACCATTATCGCAAGGAGTACTGGTAGCGTATGATCGTGGCTTCGGGGCATCTCCGGTCGCTTTGATTGTACTCCACCGCCACCGGTTGGTGTCAAGAGTCGAAAGGGAATTGAGCCAGCGACCATTTCGGACTCCCCCGAAGATTACCAACTTGGAGGACAGTACGCAGCTGGCGTGGCCAGAACGTCCGCTAGGTATATCACCGCTGCAGGAAGGCGGGTACCACAGCATGATTTCGGAATCTAGGACGCTCACTTGATCGGTGGTCACCATCTTCCCTTTCTTTTGGTCCAGTATCTCGCCTCCGAAGCAGAGAAGAAGCTGTCGCTCCGGTAGAAAATTTGCAGAGTGCCAAGTTCTTGCAACTCCATCGCAGTTGATCGGTTTGCTCCAAGTCTGAGGGTGCCGCACGTGAATTGGGGGAAACATTAACGGACGAATGCCACACTGCACGCACCTTGTCCAAAATGTCGTAAATGTATAGATCGGAAAGAGTCTCTGGGGATGATCCTGTCATTGTTTGCCCACCGTATACAACTAACCTTCTGTGATCGATCATCGTCATGGTTTGTCCCCAACGTCCGTGGGGGACGATCTCCTTGGCGTTCCTCTTGTTAGCTGGGATCAGCTTTCCTATGCTCGAGTCTGCCGAGAGGGCGTAAGATTCATTATCCTGACTTGGCATGGTTTGTCCAAGACTTGAGTTCTTCAAGTCTCCGAAGATGTCAGGTTTATCGTGCAGATTACCACCAGCAGCTTCTGATTTGCCATACGGAACTGTGTCGGCCGATTTCTCTTCCGTGGCTTTCGTCTGTGGTCTCATCTTCTTTTCAACTACAGTAGAATCCTGACCTGCTTCGTGTTTGCGCTTTGAAGTATGAGACACATCATTCTGCGGCCGAGAGGCGGTCTGAGCTGGGTGTGTTTTCAGTCGATTATCGAGTGAGGGTAGGGTTGCGGACGTTGCGGATTGCCGGCGAAAGTTTAACTTGGTTTGTCCTTTCGGATCGGGCTGCTTGTTGCCGAGAACATCTTTTTCTACTTGGGGAGACGGGACGTTCTCAACCTCGTTCGCCAACGAGTTGTCGTCTAATTGACTGCCGTGTTGCGAAAATAATCCATTCTCATTCCGAACAACTCGCAGTACACCACAGAAGTTATTAAGGTGAACCGTAGCCCCCTCTCCGCTCAACTTGTCAATTTTAAGCCTCGAGGAATCTTTGTTCACATCTGGTTGAAGGACGAAGTCAACGCCACCTATGCTCAGTGTGATACTACTACTCGACGCCATTGGGACTGCTTGTTGTATGGTGGATACGTTGTACGAGATTGCTATCTATGGGTCCATATGGTGGCTGATGCCCCGCGCCGTTTTTGGACCAGGACTGGCCGAACCAACGGCGGCCAACGGCCGCCGCCCAGCGCCGCCACCATTTTCAGGCCGCGTGGCGTGGGGCCCGCCCGCGGAGTAATTATCTTACGGATTCGAATCCTATCGTATGATGGATTCGAATACTATCTAACAAATCAGAGTTCAAAACTCCGACCATGGGATTTTTGCTTCAAGTAGAGAGAAATGTCCGTATGGGGCGAAGCACACAGGCCCAAATTCGGATTTGACGCTCAAGGTAGACTCTAAATGACATGACGAATCAGAAACAGTCGCCAAATCCGAATTTGGAGTCAAGCTCACAAAAGGTCGATTCAGAATTAATCCCGGTGGCATCCCCCCCTGAATCATGGTGGCCGTGCCGTGTTGGAGCTGCTAGCTGCCGCGCTGCTGCATACCTTGCGCCTACTAACTTACTAACTAGCTACCATAGTGCGCTACCTAGATAGGAGGGTGGACATCCTAGTTATTTTTACTAACTGGAACCCGGGTAGCCATTTCGCCCGCCGAAGCGAAAAGTCATCCTACCCGGGTTGGATCATGCCCTAAACCGCCCAACGAAATCAAATTTTGATTCTACCCGTGTAGGAGATTCTCCGGGCAAAGATCTTGCTCTCCCAGGACAGATTCCATACAGTAATCCACGTGGAAACTTGGGAACGGGACCCTGGTAGTTTCAGGGTTGTTCGCCCCCCCGCCGATATGGCTCCTCCTTCCTACCATGGTAGGATATTTTTCGGGTTAACTAGAGTACTAGAGGAAGCTAGTGCCCGCCCGCCGGAGCGGTACCCTCATATCCTACCCTCCCTGCCTGGTAGGAGGGGCTCCGGGCAAGCGATGTCCACCCTCCTGCCTAGATACAGCTTGGATCGAACTGGGCCCAAGATAAGATATTAAGAGCCTCAAATGTTGACTAAGCGGAACTAAGCCAGAGGGAGCAGTCACGGGTAGGAGGCGCGTATACAACAGTCCCAAGGGTTTGTTTTGGAGATCGGAGGATCTTTTGGAGACCTCTGGATTTTTGAGGGCGTTTTGCTTTTGTTTGGGTTGGAGTCGACGGTCTTTGTCCACCCAGCACAATCACTGAACGAGATTGATTGGAAGAAAGAGCTCTGTTAGAGCTGGAGGAAGAGAAGGAGTTCGTCTGCACTGAGCCTGGGGTCAACAGCTGAGACCGCTTAGGCCCAGTGTACCGCAGGATCTTCTGCATTAAGCACCATTTTGCTATTTTTTCGGCTGCCACCATCGTTTGCCCCCGCAGACGCCTCCTGCTACGAGTGCATTTCGCTTGGCGCCCATGACGCTTTCCAGCCTTCCGGGGTGTTCCCCGCCCCCCAGCCCAGCCACCGCCTCCGCCTGGAGGCCCGACGGGTGACAGTCCGCGGGGTGAATATGATGGTAAGTCTATCTAGAGTCTCTTCCTCAATAATCAATAATCAATCTCGTTCGGTTCCGGTCTTTTTCCCGGGCATTCTGGCCCGGGGGTGGTTCCGATGGGGTGTAACCTTCTCAGATTCTCAGGGTCTGGTTGAGAGGGTTGCTGCCGCTCCGTTGCCGCAAGCAGATTGAGCTCCGCGGCCGCCGGCTGACCAAGCGGTGATAGCCCGCCGATAGGCCGATAGGGCAATGGACCGCAAGGCTCTCGTCTGCACTTCCGCAGAAAAGGCATCTTATGCAATATACCAAGAAGAGTGTGTTTGTAAGATTTGTCCATTTGGGCGGCCGCACCCGAGCCCCCTGTCGCCCAAGTTTCTCAACTTGAGCCACCAATGGACAATGAGAAAATGACAAAGATCGACGTCGCTCATCCGGCCATGCCAAGGAGTAGTCGATCACGGCCTGAAGGGCCTTCAAATCCCAGTGCCACTGATGACATTGGAGTTGTGCTCAGGCCAAGCCATGACAAAGCACGACAAGACCCTGGCACAAAACGGGAG
>JAAMXK010006574.1:0-14939 GCA_019693575.1 Thalassiosira oceanica | reverse complement strand
GGCCGGAAAATCCTGGTCGGAAGGTTTTTTGTTAAGTTTTGATTAAGTCGGGCGCTGTGATAAGTCAGTTGGGGAGCGGAAGACCCGGCTGCCAGATCTGCGAGTAGTATCTCAGGTAATTAAATGTTACCTGAGATTCTACTCCCGTTGTATCCTTGAAGAACGGCGGAGTGGACAGACTACATTTCGCCACTGCAAGTTGTCGCGACGCCGTGCCATTCACATTCAAAGGCCGGCCGGACCTCCTTGCCGCCTGAGGCTGAAGGTGAATTAGGTGCCGCGCCCCGCGCCTACATAGCTGGCGAAGATGAACGGGGCCAGTGAGTGCTGCGGCATCTGCCTGGGCGAGTGGACCGACCCGGTCAAGCTTCCCTGCGGGCATACCTTCTGCGCGGACTGCCTCAGGTAAGACGGAACGCTCGCACGCTCCGCGAACACTGTCATCCACGGCGCACTCACTTCCTACTCCTCACCAGCGGGTGGAAGTCGAAGTATCCTGATGATGATGAACTAACAGAGGAGCAACGGGGCCGACGCTGCCCCCTATGCCGGGGAATCATACCTCCCTCGCGAGAGCAAATATCGTCAATTAAAATGACTCAATTAGTCATGAAGTATATTAAAGATAAATCCGACCCTAGGTACAAAGAGCACGCTCGTAAGGTGAAGGAGTTTGAAGCCGAATATGGCGAGGACTGGGAAGACACCGCGATCGAATACGGCGATGCCGATGACTGTGTCCGTCTCCCTCTTTATGTTGTCGAGGCTACGAGGGGTGGAAACGTCCGGATTGCTCTTCAATGGCTGGTTAGAGGCAACATCAAGGACAGGGTGAATGCAAAGTGCGAAAGTTATGGAAACGTAGGGCTCCTGTTTTTAGCTGCTGATGCCAAAGAACATGATTTGATGGTCTTCTTGCTGTTGAATGGCGCTGATGTGAACATCACGAATTCCACTGGTTCATCTGTGCTGTTATCAAACTGCAATATAAGTAGGGTTCATCCAATGGCCGTCAAAATACTCTTGAGCTGGGGTGCAGAAGTATTTCTTGAGGGCAGACGAGCGAGCAGCCAGGATATGAAGGAAATTGTTGACGAAAACATGATGGAAGGCAATACTGCAGTTGCCAACCTCCTATCATCAGAGCTTGGAGGGCGAAGATGCAAGATAGTCAGTGCTCCCGACAATCGTGACGGCTTGGCAGGCAAAACGTGCGTGGTTGGAAGGCATATCAAGAAGTCCAGTCAGTACGAGGTCACGGTTGAGTTCACAAACGAATCGCTTCTGCTTGGTGCGGACAACCTCGAGCGCTGCGATCGAACGCCGCAGGACCCAGGATATTTTGTCGAGTGCAAGAACAACAGGCTCATCCGTCGCGACTTCGAGTCCAACGAAGAGTGTCGAGCTTTTATCGCGAGTATCGGCGCAGACAGGGAGGGATTCGCCGAGGTCGACCCAGATGCGGAAGCCAAGGCGGAGCAGGCCGCTGCAGATTTGCTCGCGGAGCTGGGCCTGGACGACCTGGAAGATCCGAGCAGCAACGCGCCAAAGAAGGGGGCGCGATCTGCACCACCCGCAGGCAAGAAAAAGAAACGCGGGGGCAAGAAGAAGGGGCGAAAGTGAATGAAAAGGTTAAAAGGTGGAATAGCGAGAATGAAAGATTTGAAACACTGCAGCAGATAAGGTTTCAATCATTTCCAGCGTCGAAGCGATAGAAGTAAGGTGCATGATTCTTCTGAGGCTTCTTTTCAGAAATTTAACCTTTAACAAGCCTCTAGTAAGGATATCCGTTATTAACTCAATAGTTTAACCCTGAGACCGCGTCCTTTGAAGGGCAAGGGGGGCGCAGCTGAGTCCCCTGGGCAGAGCCCCCTCCTGTCCTTCCTTATCAGCCCGGGTTGTACATACCTTGCCCCTCCCCTTGTCCCAGCCGCAGGATTGTCTTCACAGCAGCGTCCACGGTTGGGCGGGACATTAGGGTCGTACTTCCTCGGCCAGGGACCTCACAGGAAGGGAGATCGTGACGGCCGGGGTTGTTGCCGGGACGGACCTGTTTGCCGGGGGAGCCGCCGTAGCCGTATCCACCCGAGGTTCCCTGGTAGTGCGGCGTCTCACGGACGCAGGAGTGGGCAGACGACGTCCTCTACGGCAACGCAATCCCGGCCGTCATTCTCGGGGGTCGGCTTGTTTGATCCCCCCCCCTTGCCGCGTCGGAGGGGAGCTCAGTCTTCGGACCACGGCCCCGAGCCCTCGCTGGGGGGACAATACGTCTCGTCCGCGGGAGGGAACGTCATGGGACGGACGCTTTCCCCGATACTCCATCTGCTCTCCACAGCACAATTTTTGGACGAACTCTTCTTCATCATCCCTCGAGAGGTTGATTGTTACATCTAGATTTCACGTTGAGAAACCTCGTCCAGGCTTTATGCCGCCGCCGAGGCTATGAAGCGGGGAACCGACCGTCCCTCGGACGTGTCGAACGAGGACCGGCGACGGCCTCTCTCTCGTCCCCTGCCCAGACCTGCGGACTCTTTCTCCGCACGCGGGGCTGAGACTCTCTTGATCTCCTTCGCCCTCCAGGTGCGTTGGACGGGGGGGACGAGGAAGGCCCCGGGGTGCCGGCCCGGATGGGGGCGGGACGACCGGATGACAGGAGGTCTTGCTCGACCGCTCCCCGCCGCGAGGGCGGGACGTCTCGGTGGAACGATCCCCGCGTGAGGGGCCCGCCTAGCGCTCGGGCGTCGCGCTCGCGGTTGGAGAGGAGGAGAGGGGGCGGCCACGACCCTCGCCCCGCCGCCTCCTCCTGCCTCAGCCGGCGGTGGATGTTTGGTAGCATGCCGCGGTCGTCCGCCTCCTTCCGAACCCCGTGCGATTGGCGCCCGGTTGGGCCAAAGGACAGGGCAGCGGCACGACATCGGGGCAGCCGGAGAGGGCGGCGGCGTCGGGTTGGCGTCCCGGCCATCCGCGCCGCCTCTCCCCGAGGCTCGTTAGAACAGGCGGATCCTTCGAAGGGAAAAACCTCGGACTTAGAAACGGCTGGCATCGGCAGAAACGCACGAACCCAGCGTCGCTGGTCTCGTCCTGCACTGGAAGGCCAGGGCTGCAACAACGCTGTAGGACGGAGGGAACATTTCCGCTGCTGTTGGTTTTCGTGACCGCCGTGCGCGTGCTTTTCATCGGCCACACCGCTGAATTTCGGCACATCAGAGCCAAAGCCGCCCTTGCGTTGGTCTCGGTGGCCTCCAGAACTCCGGAGCTAGTCGTCCATGTTGCCGCGACGCCCCGCAACTGGTGAATGAAAATGGACGGGGCCAATGAGTGCTGCGGCATCTGCCTGGGCGAGTGGACCGACCCGGTCGAGCTTCCGTGCGGGCATACCTTCTGCGCGGACTGCCTCAGGTAAGACGGAACGCTCGCACGCTCGTCCTGCTCAAAACTAAATCGATGCAATCACAACTCCGCGAGCACTAAACCAGGCGAACTTGCTTTCTACTCCTCATCAGCGGGTGGAAGTCGAAGTATACCATTCATGATCACCGAGCAAAGGAGCAACGGGGTCGACGCTGCCCCCTCTGCCGGGGAACCATACCCCCATCGCGAGAACAAATATCGTTAATGAAATTGACCCAATTAGCCATGAAGAAAATGTATAAATCCGACCCTAGTTACGAAGAGTACGTTCGCAAGGTGAAGCAGTTTGAAGACGAGTACGGCGAGGGGAAGGCACCGCGATCGACTACGACGATGAATGTGTCGGTCTTCCTCCTTATGTAGTCAAGCCTGCTGTGAGGGGTGGAAATTTCCGGACTACGCTTCAGTGGCTAGGCAAAGGCAACATCAAGGACAGGGTGAATGCAAAGTGCGAAAGTTTTGGGAACGTAGGGCTACTGTATTTAGCTGCAGATGCCGAAGAACATGATTTGATGACCTTCCTGCTGTTGAATGGCGCGGACGTGAACATCACGAATTCCACTGGTTCATCTGTGCTGGTATCGATCTGCCATATAGAAGGGAATCTTTCGACGATAAAAATACTCTTGAGCTGGGGTGCAGAAGTATTTGGTGAGGGCAGACGATTGAGCAGCCAGGAATTGAAGCAACTGGTTGTCAATGCTGCAGTCAAGAACCTCATATTATCAGAGCTTGGAGGGCGAAGATGCAAGATAGTCAGTGCTCCCGACACCCGTGACGACTTGGTCGGCAAAACGTGCGTGGTTGGAAGGCATATCGAGAAGTCAGGTCAGTACGAGATCACGGTGGAGTTCACAAATGAGTCGCTGCTGCTTGGCTGGCGTGGACAACCTCGAGCGCTGCGATCGAACGCCGCACGACCCAGGATATTTCGTCGAGTGCAAGAACAACAGGCTCATCCGTCGCGACTTCGAGTCCAACGAAGAGTGTTTGGCTTTTGTCGCGAGTCTCGGCGCAGACGAGGGTGGATTGGCCGAGGTCGATCCGGAAGCGGAAGCTAAGGCGGAGCAGGCCGCAGCAGATTTGCTCGCGGAGCTGGACCTGGACGACCTGGAAGATCAGAGCAGCAACGCGCCAATGAAGGGGGCGCGATCTGCGCCGCCCGCAGGCAAGAAAAAGAAACGCGGGGGCAAGAAGAAGGGGCGAAAGTGAAAAAGAACAAGCCGATGAACACGCATCAGGTTTCAATTATCCAGTGTCGAAGCGATCGATGCTGAAAGTGCTTGATTCTCTTGAGGTCTCTTTTTAGAATTTTCACTTTTACAAGCCTAGTGTTAGGAGATCCGTTCTGAACTCGGTAGTTCAATCAAAACTAGAGCCTTTTCCACAATGCAGAGTTTATTATTGACCGAACACTGTGGACTGTGTTCCGATCTTACTTCATCAGCAGTTAGTGTGGGGCTCTCGGCCAAGGCCACAGACGCGGTTAGTAGTTTTCATTTTCTATCTTTATTTGGGGCTTTCAATTTGATATCATTTGGTTTGCGCAATTTCCATGAACGTTATTTTGCCTGCTGCAAAATAAATGCAGCTTACTCGGGTCTAATCTATAACAGATGACACTTTCAGCCCCTGATCGTCAATTTTCTGATATGAGAGTAAATTCCCTAGATTGGGGGCTCATCTATACACGATGACCAGTTGGTCCACTGGCATCTTTGCCAGGCCTGGCCTTTTTGGGCTGAGGTTGTTTGGGCAACTGATTGAAGGGGGTCTTACCGTCTGGGTTTGCGACCAGATTATACCTTAGATGTTGGATATCTTCCTCGAGACGTCTGAAGGATGATAAGGTATTTTGAGGTAGACTCTCCTTTTGTTCGCCTCCGCTTTCACCTCTTTGATTTTGCAACGTTGCGCTTCACGTGGCGATAAGTAGTAGTTTCCGACGTTCGAGACAGCCTTGATGAATAGCGGGCAACGGGACTCGGCTTGATAGCCTCGGTCTAGTAACCGTCCAAAGAACTTCGACAAGTTATCATTGATGTCACTTCCATGTGAGCATAGCTGAAAGATTCGTAATACTTCGCCCATGACTAGTCCCTTGAATTGATGACGCCGGGAGGGTGGCTTAAATGCGGTGGTAGATAAAGTTGGAGGGCAAGGGGCTTTTCGAAGAGCTTGATCTATCCTGTTGTCTAGACTATCTATGAGATTATGACGTTTATAAAGTCGATTTGGTATTTGGTTGGCGTTTGCTATTAAAGACCCAAGCTAGACCACCCCGAGCAAGCGGCAGGGCGCCGGCGATCTAGACCTGGAAGGCGAGCGGGGGGCCTTCCTCGACGAGGCGGCCGAGCAGTTCCCGCTCTTATCAAAATGAGCGGTTTCGAGCGAGAGAATCTCAGGTAATTTGGCACTCTGGCCGCCCGAAAGTCCCAAAAGAGTTAGTGTTTGGTTCCTCGCGGGGGCCCGGACTGCCCGGACTACTCTCAAGGGGAAGAGAGGACTGCAACGGACGGAGGGATGGGAATTTCCGCTGCTTGTTGTCGCGACAGCCGGACAGCCGTGCTTTTCATCGGCCGCACCTCTCCCCCGTGGCAACAACCAACGAGCCATGTTGCTGAGCGGCGCGCTTGATTCCCTGGGCAACGACCTGCTCATAAGCTCACAAGATGCGCTTCGTACCTCGACGTGGATGGGCTGGTGCAGCTCGGGCGGACATGCGCAAGTTTCGGATTCTCTCAAGCCGGCCATCAAAGATCTTTGGCGAACGAGGCAGCCCACCAGCTGTTTCGGCAGAGCGTGACCGACGAGGAAAGGAAATGCCTACCAAAATACGACGGCGAATCCGACATTGGGTTGTACCGAGCGCTGGAGTCGTTTGACTTCGCTCCTCGAGAGCATCCAGCGACAGTCACAAGCTGAGAAAAATGGCACATTGCTGTAATTTCAAGAGTTTTAATGAGTGGCAGTGATTGGTCGACTGCTATGTCAGGGCATGTGATGAGAGGCGGCAGGCACTTTGTTCAATTCGCAATGACCACTGACGAAGATTATGCTGTCAACCTGGGGGTCATTCGACCAGTTTCGTTTTTACCTAGACGTAGACGGGGAAGGAGTGTGGTTCCCATTTCTGTCTCAGCAACACCACAAGACATTTTTGTAGCAAGGAGGATGGGATCCCAGAGAAGCGTGAAATGGGGAGACAGCGATGTCCACTGCTGTACCTACCGCTGTGATGATGGATATTGCCATTGGACGAACTGGGACAGCA
Organism: Thalassiosira oceanica; assembly: GCA_019693575.1. NCBI lineage: Eukaryota > Bacillariophyta > Thalassiosirophyceae > Thalassiosirales > Thalassiosiraceae > Thalassiosira > Thalassiosira oceanica. The sequence goes on along the minus strand of JAAMXK010006574.1, from coordinate 8,254 downwards.
GAAAGTACGATTCTGCTTGGCAAGGGCGTGAGGGATTACAAGGAAGTGGCATGATCGGGATGCTGCTAGACTTGGGTGAAGGCACTCTATCCGTGTTCAAAAATGGCCACCTTCTCAGTGGAGTGATGAAGGAGGGATTGGGAGGCGAGTACTGCTGGTTTGTGTCAGTCCATTCAGTCTGCACAATAAGCATTGCCAGGAGTAGAGCGCCCGATTAAATTATCTAGGCCTTCAATTATCTCCGCTTTTCTGTTGTCTGTAGCAACGGCGTCCATGACTGGGGCGGGGAGTTCAGTTCTGCCGTTCGTTGTCCTTCGTCACTTCCCCCATCCCTGTGCGATGAGGCAATCAGCATAGAGCGATCAGTCTTACCAAAATGAGCGATCAGTCTTACCATAATGTCTTCTCCTCTCCGTTTTCAGTCGGCTGCTTGGAGGAGGGACAGAGCATCATGTCGCGACGGCGTGTTACTCATCGGCCGGACCTCCTGGCCGCTGGAGGCTGGAGGGAATTAGGTGCCGCGCCCCGCACCTAGCTGAAGGAGAGATGGACGGGACCCTTGAGTGCGGCATCTTCCTCGGCGAATGGACTGACCCGGTCGAGCTTTCGTGCGGGCATAAGCCTTGCATCAGGTCCTAAGGTAAAAAAAGCCAAAAAGCACATAACCCAACGCGATGAAGCACGGTAAACTGGACCATCTGACGATGGCCAATATTGGCCTGAGGTGCACCAAGGAGGTACGATAGCGGAGGGGAGATCGCCGACTATTTTGTCCTCGAAGTTGAACGTCGCTCAACGCCGCACAATTACACGGCGAGAAGGACACCTCCGTTCGAGACATGGATAAGCCTCCGATACCCGGTCGTGGACGTAACGAGGGCAGTTTGACGCGTAGAATCCAAATATTGCACTCGCTGACGGCCATTCTCATCGCGTGAAGAGATAATGAGCGACATATAATCACCCGTAGTGATATCACTGGCTTGAAATTTGGCGATTTTCAAACGGTGTCTACATCCTCCCGACTCGCAGGTGAACTACAAATATGTTCAAATGGATGTAGGAACTTTGACTGGCAGTCTATCTCGAATATTCATCGATCTATGGAATCGATTCTATCGTCTGATGTGCTTGCTTCCGCTTTCTTTCGGATCATTCGCTTTTCAATCGCGTGTTACCTGCAAGGCTTATGCAGCCAAAGTTTCGGGAAGAGAAAGCTCTATCCGAAACCGACAAGTGCCAAGTGGCAGACAAGCACGGGTACGGAATACGAATACGGTGTCTACAACAGGGAATCTCACAGGACGGGACCAGACTCTCATTGCATCGCAACGTCTGCCACAGGGCCACGAGGAAAGTCGAATTGGCTTCAGTCTCGGGTACGGGTGAACTCTCAAAGGAGTGGACGCCTTCAAGTTCAACGCCGCTCAACGACGAGTGCGACCGTGTGCGCAATTGCAAGGCCAGTGGACACCAGTAGACAATCCGCGATGACCCGAAACCCCGTCAAGAGCGTTACCAGCGCTGATTAAGGTTACTTTCTGAGGCGTATCGTACTTGCTCACCATACCACCGCCGCAGCCGCTGAGCTGGGGGTGAAAATCAGGTACATCATCCAACCCACCAGACAAGGCGCTTTCCGTCAGCGCGGCCGGTGAAGAGCGGCCTCTGCTAGTCTTCCTCCCTGTTGCCACGCCCGTGCCTGACAAAGATGGACGGGGCCACTGAGTGCTGCGGCATTTGCCTGGGCGAGTGGACTGACCCGGTCGAGCTTCCGTGCGGGCATACCTTCTGCGCGGACTGCCTCAGGTAAGACGGACGCTCGTCCTGCTGTAACGTAATCTTACCGGTGCAACTCTGCGGACACTAAATTACGGCGCACTTGCTTTCTAATCCTCATCAGCGGGTGGAGGCCGAAGTATGCTTATAATTATCCAAAGGAGCAACTAGGTCGACGTTGCCCCCTCTGCCGGGGAATCATGCCTCCATCACGAGATCAAATATCGTTTATAAAAATGACCCAATTATTGATGAAGAATGTAGACAAATCCGACCCTAGGTACGAAGGGTACGCTCAAAAGGTGAAGAAGTTTGAAGCTGAATACGGCGAAGACTGGGAAGACACCGCAATCGAATACGGCAATGACAGTGTCAGTCTTCCATTTTATATCGTCGAGGCTACGAGGGGTGGAAATTTCCGGGCTGCACTTCAATGGCTCGGCAAAGGCAACATCAAGGACAGGGTGAATGCAAAGTGCGAAAGTGTTGGGAACGTGGGGCTACTGTTTTTTGCAGCACTGACTGACGAATGTGATATGGTGACCTTCTTGCTGTTGAATGGCGCGAACGTGAACATCACGAATTCCACTGGTTCATCTGTGCTGACATCGATTTGCAATGGCAGAAAGGGTAGGAGGGGTCATACAGCCATCAAATTACTCTTGAGCTGGGGTGCAGAACTCATAGATGAAGACAAACAAATATCCAGCTATGAAATGAAGAGCGACTGGTTGACCAAAACATCATGGAAGGCAATGCTACAGTCACCAACCTCATATCTTCAGATCTTGGTGGGCGAAGATGCAAGATTGTCAGTGCTCCAAACACCCGTGACGACTTGGTCGGCAAAACGTGCGTGGTTGGAAGGCATATCAAGAAGTCAGGTCTGTACGAGGTCACGGTGGAGTTCACAAACGAATCGCTGCTGCTTGGTGCGGACAACCTCGAGCGCTACGATAGGACGCCGAACGACCCAGGATATTTCGTCGAGTGCAAGAACCACAGGCTCATCCGTCGCGACTTTGAGTCCAACGAAGAGTGTCGGGCTTTTGTCGCGGGTCTCGGCGCAGACGAGGGTGGACTCGCCAAGGTCGACCCTGAAGCGGAAGCCAAGGCGGAGCAGGCCGCGGCGGATTTGCTCGCTGAGCTGGGCCTGGACGACCTGGAAGATGCGAGCAGCAATGCGCCAAAGAAGGGAGCGCGATCTGCACCACCCGCAGGCAAGAAAAAGAAACGCGGGGGCAAGAAGAAGGGGCGAAAGTGAATGGAAAGGACAAGCTGGAATAGCGAGAACGAAAGACTGAAACACTGCAGCAGATAAGGTTTCAACCATATCCAGCGTGGAAGGGATAGAAGTAAGCGTAAGGTGCTTGATTCTTCTGAGGCTTCTATTCAGAAATTTGACCTTTACAAGCCTAGTAAGGAGAACCGTTATTAACTCAGTAGTTTCATCTTGAGACCGCGTCCTTTAGGGCAAGGGGGGCACGGCTGAGTCCCCAGGGCAGAGCCCCCTCCGGTACTCCCTTATCAGCCCGGGTTGTACAAGCCTCCCCCCTGTCCCCGCCGTCTGGAGAGATCGTGACGCCGGGGTTGTCGCGGGGACGGACCCGTTTGCCGGGGGAAGCCGCCGTATTCCCCCGAGGTTTCCCTGGTAGCGCGGCGTCCCACAGACGCTGGATTGGGCAGACGGTGTCCTCTGCAGCAGCACGCAATTCCGGCCGTCCTTCTCGAGGGTCGGTCGTTCGATCCCTCTCCCCCCGTCCATCTCCGCCCGGGGCCTCGCTGGAGGGACAATGTCGCTCGTCCGCGGGAGGGGAACTCCGGGGGACGGGCCTGTCCACCCCCCCCCGAAGAAAGCTTTCCCCGATACTCCGTCCGCGCTCCAAAGCACAACTTTTGGACGAGCTCTTCTTTCATCGCCCCTTGTGAGGTTGATTGTTGCATCTGGAATCTCTTGTAGAGAACCCTGTCCGAATTAAAGTCCGGATAATGTTCTGGCACCACCTCTTCAGGCTTTATGCCGCCGCCGAGGCTATGAAGCGGGGAACCGACCGTCCCTCGGACGTGTCAAAGGAGGATCGTGACGGTCTCTCTCTCTCTCTCGTCCCCTGCCCAGACCCGCGGACTCTTTCTCCGCATGCGGGGCTGGCGCTCTCCTGGTCTCCCTCGCCCTCCAGGTGCGTAGGACGGCGGGGACGAGGAAGGCCCCGGGGTGCCGGCCCGAATAGGGCGGAATGACCGGATGACAGGAGGTCTTGCACGACCGCTCCCCGCCGCGAGGGGCGTCACGCTCGCGGTTGGAGAGGAGGAGAGGGAGCGGCCGCGACCTTCGCCCCGCCGCCTCCTCCTGCCTCAGCCGGCGGCGGATCTTTGGTAGCACGCCGCGTTCGTCCGCCTCATTCCGGACCCCGTGCGATTGGCGCCCGGTTTCGGGGGCCGAAGGACGGGGCAGCGGCACGACATCGGGGCAGCCGGAGAGGGCGGCGGCGTCGGGTTGGCGTCCCGGCCGTCCGCGCCGCCTCTCCCCAACCCCCGCCGGGTGACTGGCGGCGACTGTCCCCTTCGGAGGCGCCAGCTCGCGACGGTCGCTCCCGCACTCCGCCCGCCGTCGGTCCCCCTTCGCGGACGAGGCCCACTCCCCGACGAGCTCTCCGGGCGCTGCGGGGACAGGCCGAACGTCCCGCCGAGGCAGAACGCGACGCTCGCCCCCAATCCGTCCCTCCGCCGGCTTCCGAAGACGCAACCGCCGTCGACACACGAGACAGCACAGACGACCCGTCCCGGCAGGGGCGAGGTCGGCGCCACACCGCTGGCGGGGAGGTCGACGCCAGCCTCCCGCCGTTCGTCGCCGGCGGTGCAGCAGCAGCCAGCACGCGGCCGCCCCGATCCCTCCCCCGATCCCCTCGGAGACCAGTGAAGCGGAGCGGATTAGTGGACCAGGCGGACACACTACGGCGGACGTCGCGGTCTGCCGGTGGATCAACGACGTCAGGTTCCCCCAAAACAAGGTGGGTGCGAGGCTCTTCTGGCTTCTGGATCTGGCACCACCCAAAAGTAGAACAGGCGGATCCTTCGCAGGGAAAAAACTCGGCCTCAGAAAGGCTGGAAGCGTCGCTGGAGGCGTCCTGCACTGGAAGGCCAGGGCTGTAACAGTAACAACGCTGTAGGACGGAGGGAACATTTCCGCTGCTGATGTTTTCGTGACCACTGTGCATTTCATCTGCCGCACCTCCTGCCGCTGGAGCTGAATTCGGGTACACAAGCCGCCTTTGCGTGGTGGCCTCCGGAACTCCGGAGCTCGTCCCTGTTGCCGCGGCGTCCCGTGCCTTGCGAAGATGGACGGGGCCAATGAGTGCTGCGGCATCTGCCTGGGCGAGTGGACCGACCCGGTCGAGCTTCCCTGCGGGCATTCCTTCTGCGCGGACTGCCTCAGGTAAGACGGGCGCTCACACACTTGCTCTGCTGAAACGAGACATCTTCAGGTGCACTCCGCGGACACTAAATCACGGCGCACTCACTTTCTACTCCTTGTCAGCGGGTGGAAGTCAAAGTATGCTAATGAGAATATAGCAAAGGAGCAACGGGGTCGACGTTGCCCCCTCTGCCGGGGAATCATACCTCCATCACGAGATCAAATATCGTTAATAAAAATGACCCAATGCGCCATGAAGAATATAGACAAATCCGACCCTAGGTACGACAAGTACGCTCAAGAGGTTAAGCAGTTTGAAGCCGAATATGGCGAGGACTGGGAAGGCACCGCGATCGAATACGACGATGACTGCGTCAGTCTTCCTTCTTATGTCGTCGAGGCTGCCGCGAGGGGTGAAAATTTCCGGACTACTACACTCCAATGGCTCGGCAAAGGCAACATCAAGGACAGGGTAAATGCAAAGTGCGAATCTGCTTGGAACACAGGGCTACTGTTTTCAGCAGCAGTGACCAAAGACTATGATTTGATGACCTTCTTGCTGTTGAATGGCGCAGACATGAACATCATGATTTCAATTGGTTATTCTGTGCTGTCAGCATTGATTGGCAATGATAGTAGGTCTCACCTGACAACCATCAGACTACTCTTGAGCTGGGGTGCAGAAGTATTTGTTGAGGGCAGTCGAACGACCAGCCAGGAATTGAAGCAACTGGTTGACAGTATCGTGTTGGAAGGCAATGTTACAGTTGCTAACCTCATATCCTCAGAGCTTGGCGGGCGAAGATGCAAGATTGTCAGCGCTCCCGACAATCGTGACGACTTGGTCGGTAAAACGTGCGTGGTCGGAAGGCATATCAAGAATTCCTCTCAGTACGAGGTCACGGTGGAGTTCACAAATGAATTGCTGCTGCTTGGCGTGGACAACCTCGAGCGCTTTGATAGGACGCCGCAGGACCCAGGATATTTCGTCGAGTGCAAGAACAACAGACTCATCCGTCGAGACTTTGAGTCCAACGAAGAGTGCCAGGCTTTCATCGCGAGTCTCAGCGCAGACGAGGGTGGTCTCGCAAAGGTCGATCCAGAAGCGGAAGCAAAGGCGGAGCAGGCCGCGGCAGATTTGCTCGCGGAGCTGGGCCTAGACGACCTCGAAGATCAGAGCAGCAACGCGCCAAAGAAGGGGGCGCGATCTGCACCACCAGCAGGCAAGAAAAAGAAACGCGGTGTCAAGAAGAAGGGGCGTAGGTGAAATTAAACACAGACAGTAGACTGTGGAAAGGATGAAATGCTGGAAATGCACGGGGAGGAATCACGGCAGCGGATCAGGTTGATAATGTAGCGTTGATGCGACTGATAGCTAATGGTGCTTGATTCTTCCTATCCCCCTACAGCTAAGACCACGTGCATCTGCTGATCCGCATTCCTTAAAAGGCAGCAGCGCCTTGAGCCGACTGAATTGGAACTCGAGTAGTAATAACGGTCTTTCCGACTCGATAGTGCGCGGGTAGCACTATGGACATTCCGAGGACAAGGATCATCTATTCCGTGGGAGGATTTGGCGCCGTTGCCTGGATTTTGGCCGAGGACATTGATTTCCCACCGCGGACGCCAAGGGAGGCGATTCCGTCGACGACGAAGCATGACTCAATCTTCAGCAGCAGCCCATGTGACGTCCTCAAGAACTCAAGAGGAGGAAGAATGACAGGAGGACGTCCATCATACCGTCGTCTGCTGGAAACTTGCCTTGGACTCGTAGGGCCAGCTTAAGAAGAAGGACTACGCCGCGACGGCTTCCGGAGGTGACAGTATGGGCGACGACGCGAAATGGAGAGAAGGTTGGGAGGAGGAGGTCGGGAATGCGGGCGGCAGAAGGGTCTTGCGCCGAGGAGCCCGTCAGACGATGACAACAAGAGTCTGACGCATAGGCGTCGTTGTCAAGGTAAGTCTTCAAAAACTGCAATTTACAAAAAGTGTCGAATCCCTTGGCCTCCTTATCCTCATCCTCCGTCAGTAACATCACGCAACGGCACATGTCACTTCCCCCTCGACCGGTTCCTGCTCCTCATGACGTCCGCGCCGAGGCTCGTGCTCGTCACGCTGTGCCCCACCGAGACGTTCGCGAGCGACTCGGCCCGGACGCCGCGGTACAAGCAGCCCAGGGGGAGGCGGACGCCGTCCCCCGCGACGAGCGCGTCGACGTCCGCGAGCAGACCGGGTCGCACGGGCGTTAGGACGTAGAGGACACCCCGTCGGAGGTCGGCGGCCCTGACGACGCCGAGGCCGACGCAGTCGAGGACGGGCGGGCCGGCGCCGGCCGAAACACGGCAAGAGGGGCCGGCGGAGCTTTCGCGGCGGCCCGACGAGCAGAGCCCGACGACCGCGCCGCTGAACGACTCGACGACGTCCTCGGAAACGAGGTCGCCCCTCGCGCCCCGCAGTCGCATGCACTCCCCAGGGGACGCCCCGTCGAGGAAGCCGGGGGAGGGATAAAGGTCCACGCACCCGAGCGGGACGGCGTACGGCCTCGTCCGGGCGAGGGCGTCCCCGATCTCGTCGTCGGGGTCCATGAGGCCGTGCTCGCGGTGGAACGCGACGCCGGCGGGAAGGCTTCCCCCGAGGAGGTACGACACGAGGCGGTGGTCGCGGCGGTCCGACGCGGATGCCCTGGAGGACGAGCCGTCGGACGGGCCCCCCGACCTCGCCTCGTCGTCGGTGGACGCGCCGCCGGAGGGGCAGCAGCCCGCCTGCCCCGCTTCCTCGCAGTCGTAAGACGGGAACACGCTCACCGTAACCCCGGCCGCACCCCGGATTCGCGGCGGCAGCTCGAACGACTTGGCCCTCGTCCCGCCGTTGATCTGCAGGACGAGCCGGGGCCGGCACGACGCGATCGCCGCCGATAGGACCTCGCCGCCGAGTCCCTTGACCCAGCCGTCCGTGTTGACCACCAGGGGGAGGGACCCGGAGCCGCGATGTTCGAGGCGGAGCGACTCGTACCGGCGGGCGAGGCTCGCGGCCATGGCCACGTACGCGTCCGGGTCGGACCGG
>JAAMXK010006565.1:0-12352 GCA_019693575.1 Thalassiosira oceanica | reverse complement strand
GAATCTTGATCGATAAATTTGCCGGGTGACCGCTTTTTCATCACTACGGTATGCATCGGGCGGCCGGCCCGCGGCCGCGGACCCGATCCCCGCGCGCGGCAAGGCTATCGCTAGCTAGAGCTATGTATCGTAGCTATCTTGCGTGGCGTGGGGCGGGTTCGCGAAAATTCGGCGGCGGTCGGGCCGGCCGGCCGGCTCGACCACGCACCGGCGCGGCCGGCCGGATGCGAGCGAGAGGCGGGCGGCGGGCAGACCCGCGGCGGCAGACCACTATTTGTAACTTGTATGTAACGGACGACCACCATGAAGAACCAGCGAGCGGAGCCGCTACCGGCCGTCCCGGCCGCCCGGCCCACAACGGTATTCGTCCCCAGACCCCGTCGTAGCCGACGCCAGGAGGAGCTGACGATAGGGTCACGAAGGTCGGAGCGCACGAAGAAGAGAAGGCAATACGGCCACAGTGGAAACGCGGCACGGATCTACGGTCATGACTACGGCATTCTACCGTCAGACTGATCCATGGTCGCCAGCTCGGCGATACCCGGCAGGTGAGTCGATACTCAGGTCGGAGCTGATAAGAATTTGGACACGATTTCGCGGGTGCACCATGAATCACGACGAGTCATTTTTTCTACACGACTCCTTTTGCCCACCATTGAAGGATCTTACATAGTTCTAAACTCGTATATCAAACAAGAGTCCCACTTGGATTCATCTGTGGGTACCCTGTCGGCTCGGGTGGCGAGCTGTACGGGGGAAGCTATTTCACAGGTGGGGGCAGGGGCCGCAGGGTCTGTTTGTGAACCACACAGCCTTGTGCAAGGCCACACGTGTGCCTTCTCCAAGTTAGAAACACTGACACTCTTATGCTCACAGAGTCGGCTGCGAAGGAGGGATTGCAAAGCCAGGCGATCAAGAAGGCTGATGAAAAGTGGGGCACAGACTGCAGGAACATTGGACTGCCTGTATGCAAGAAAAAATACCGGCCGTTCGAATTCCTTATCAAAAGAGCGAGCGACGAAGATGAAGTGGGTTATCATGAAATAAAGGTCTCGAGGCTCTACGGGTGCCCACTTCACTCTCACTTGAGGAAGGAAGTTATTGAGCGGCATGGCGAGCGAAACGGTTGGGAACCGTTCGGACAATGGTCAATAAGCAAAGCGAGGACTGCAGCCCGTAGAGAACAAGCTCGCTTAAACTATGAGCTCAGGGAATTGTACGAAGGAGGGTTTGATGTCTGCAGTGTCGCGAAATCTTGCCAAGTTTCTTCTTCTGAATCGGAAGATGACGAATTCCCTTCGCTATTATGTTCGAAGGAGTCACCAAAGCAAAAGGTTAATTTTTCCACTCTATGTGACAATGGAGTATGCACATGGAAGATAAGAGGGAAAGTAGACGATATATCGGAAGAGATAGAAGAAGAAAGAGGCTAGACAAGACAAGGAAGTTCGGGTCCAGTGTTGAGGAGATTCAATGGTATCACGCAGTAACGTGACAATTGAATCGGATAACGACTTGTTAGGGAGACTGATTTTGAGACATGACTTCTGGATGACTTCCATATGATGGTACAGTCTGGTATGGAATGAAAAGAAGCCACGATACATCCACAGTTGTTTCATTGGCAAGTCGCCACGCTCACGCCCGGATCCTGCTGAATGCTAGAGAGTTTAATCGAAATGTACATTAATGCAGCACATCTGTGAAGATTCAGTTCAGTGATTTGCCGCCATGTCTATTGATCAACTTTTTCAGGCTTGTTGTCTGCACTTCGACGGGGGTAGTTTCGGCAGCAGGGCCCCTGCAAATGCAGCTACATGCTGTAATTTGACATCTCGTCCCTTCGCCAAGTGGATTCAGTGGCACAAAGATGAACTGCCAGCTCTCGCCCGCATCAGTATCCTTTGGTCCTGTCTCTATTTGACTTGCAGACAGTGACGCCGATGGAGGTTTAACGCGTCTTATTGTGCCGGTGAATGAAACTTGATTGCATCCCGAACCACTCAGTTTTGAGATAGATCGCCATATTGTATCATCTTCTTCTGCTGGAATCTCAGGAGGGCCTTCGTCGATGCCTCTCAGCTTAGTCTCAAAGCTGTCAAAGTCCAATCCAAGTCCAAGACCCAACGCCTTTGTGTATGCCTCCTTGATTGCCCACCGCAGAAAGAACTCTCGCAGCTTTTCGTTGTCGCCTCGAGGGTCCTTGCGCGTCCGCCTCAGCCACGAGGTTGGAGGTTGCGTGGATCGGTTTTGTATACGCTGCCATTCCCATGGGGTGAAACTGTCCTTGTAACTTGTGAGGAAATCAGTAATTGTTGGTGTGTATAGGTTCGTTTTTTCCGTGAATACGACCACGTCCATTCCGAAATAGCACGGCAGTGACACTCCCTCGCTCAGTTCTTGCTGGGCGATGCAGACCCAAGGGTATTGGTGCGACACGCTAACTTTCATTCGTTGGTCCTCCACACCATGATCGACGTCATCGTCTAATTGAGGAATATATGGTCTTTTATACACTGTCCGGGGGAGATCAACGATCGGTAACTTCGCCAGCTCTTCTTTTGCTTCGTCGTCGCCACAAGGAGTCGTTGTGGATGCAACCTTCTGGCGGTAGACATGAAAGGACATGCTTTTCATCAAAAGCGAAGCAAGTGATGTCCACCTATCGGGCTCGCGCATGAATCTCGTGACAGATTTTTCGACCCTTGCTCGTAGATCGTCATAGTCGTCTTGACGTCGCCCGTGCGGTTCGACCGACTGACTCGGCTCGGCGCAAGAGAGCTCGTCAATTGTCGACTTTAGAACATCTTCCGCTACAGCAGCTCCCACTGTTTCGTCGATGGATTCTAGATTGAGTACTAGGAGAGAGACTTCTTGCACGGGTGTCTCCATGTTATTGTGGTGTAGATGTTGGCATCAGGCGCCGATCTTCCGGCCGATCATTCCGATCTTCCGCCCCCGCCCCCGGTAGTCATGAGGTGCGAGGTGCGGTTGTGTCAGGGTTGTGTCACTCGGCCGGCGGGTTATGCATGATATCAGCTCGTACCTGCGGCCTGCGGGCGTAGGGTGGTACTTATAGGGGGCAAGGGGGCACGCCCCCCAAAGTTTTGACCCAGAGCTCAGGCTCTTCACCGCGGCGTGCCGCGTGCGCGCAGGTACGCGCGCAGCGTGCGCGCGTTCTGTTGCTAGTGTGTACTACTAGTAGCGAGAGCCCCCCAAGTGCCCTCGGGGGGCAGCCCCCCAAAAAGTATTTTTGTGCCCCCTATAAGTACCACCCTACCTGCGGGTGCGCGGTGATGACACTTCATCGATTAGATTAGCCCCGCCCGCAACATCGCCACATATCATAGGTCGAAGCCAAAGGTCGACACAAGCGAAGCAGCAGCGGGCAAGCCAAATTAATACTGACAGACTGTCGAGAAGGGCAACAGCCATTTCGAGGCCCTGATGTACTCGTAGCCGCTGCAAATCTCGCGCAGGCAGCCACGCCGCCATCACGAAGACGACGGCGGCTGCATCTGCATCGTCCCCGGCTAGCCAGCTCCGACTTGACCCGCAGCCAGCTTCAGACGGCCTCTCACTGCGAAGATTGAGTGTTACGTGTTACACTGTAGTCGCCGGGGCGTCTGGATCGGACTGGATCGATCGAGCGCAGGTAGCGGGAGCGAGCGCGCGGTGGTAGACCACATATCCTCACGTTCTGGCACTGAACTTCGCGCGGATACCACCTGACCTGCCGCGCCGTGGGTGGATGGCGCAGAATAGTCGGACGAGAGGGCGTGGACAGGCGTGGACTCTTTCTGCGGGAGTCGGTGGTGCTTGGACTGGCAAGCAGGCAGACAAGCTATTCCCTCAATCCCGACCCAAAACCGTGGTCGAGGCAATCTGAAGTAGTCCGCTTCGATTCCAGCACGGCCACAAACCGGAGCGGTGGCAGGGATGACGAAGGCCAAGCAAACGCAATCGATGTTAAACGCGAAACACTTCCTCTTGGCTGCGATATTGATCTGGCTTACGCACACATGGCTAGTAACTTTCTCGACATCCGAGCATCTCGCGGAAGTCGTGTCGTCCAGTCCCTTGAAACTTGACACCCACAGCAGTAGTTATGAATTGGCAAAGAGTCAGAGCTTGGGCTACTTCGACGACATAACCGACGAACACTGGAGGACGGCCCAAAGATATCACGCTGCGCTTTTTCCGAACTATTACAGAGATCTCAAGAAGTACTCGAACGGACCGAAAGACAAGGGGAATGTACAAAAGATTCGGAACGCAAACATGTGGTGGGGCGCGAACTTTCAGGTCGAGTTTATTTGTCCTCTGGCACGGCGCCTTCCCTCCGACTCGATGGCCGACGGGCCCAAGTGGGTGTGCGACCCTCACCGCCTGAAGCGAAAGAAGGACTGCCTTATTTACTCGGTCGGGTCGAACGGAAAGGCAGAGTTCGAGAAGGCCGTCATCGAGGAGATAGGGAGCCACTGCGAGGTGCACACGTTCGACCCGGTATCGTACAATAAGAGAAACGGTGACTTCGCCACCGCGCTTCAGCCGTACTCTACGTTCCATAACTATGGCCTTGCCACGGAGGAACAGGCGAAAGCCAACCCTGCCAAATTCAAAACGTTGAAACAAACAATGACAGAACTTGGTCACGAGGGAAAGACGATAGACGTATTCAAGATAGATTGCGAGTGGTGCGAATGGTTCGTCTGGGATGAGTGGCTCACCGTCGACATGAGGCAGATACTTGTCGGTGAGTGTCCTCGATTATGGCGTGTCTTTCTTGTACACTGCTTTAACTCCACCTTGTGCACTGACCTGCACTGACACGCATAATCGAAACGATTCAGAGACGCACAACGCGCCGATGCCGAACGCGCGGGACTTCTTCTTTGGGCTGCATGATGCGGGTTTTGTCATATTCAGCAAGGAGGCTAATTACGAGAACAACGCCGGAGGCGTGGAGTACGCCTTCGTAAAGCTATCGACTGACTTCTTCCTGAACAATACCATGTACAGCAAGGCGGGTACATTGCCTGGATCTGGAATATGACTCAACGCACTTTGAGAGGTCCCTAGGAACTGCTCGAGCGTCGGAGTAGTAATGTGACTCCAATAGCTTCAGTCGTCAGATCAAGGTCTTGAATGATCCTATATTATTGCTTCAGACGTTGGATCATAAACTGAGGCTCGACCATTATCGCTGTTTATTTGAACATACTGTAAATCAGCATGAGGAAGACTATCATAATCGTCCCCGCGACGCCATACAGTATGAGCTTCTGCTGCACCTCCCTCCTCGACATACTCTGGACAATTCTCCTCGCCCTGTTCGTCATGCCCGTGACCTGTCGAACCCTGCCATGCGCGCTCGATATAGTCTCGCGATGCCTTCCAAGCTCCTCCGTTATCTCGAGCGCGACGCTCTCCGTCTCTGCCATTATTGACCGGGCATTGGCTAGCGTGTCACTCTGGGACTGGAGCTGCTCGGAGTTGGAGAGAAGGCGCTGTTTACCCGATGCGCTGGACCCGCCGCCACGGCCAGACTCGATGTCGCCTAGCCCAAGGGAGGAGCGCTCGACGTTTGACTTGGCCGCCTCGTAGTCATCCCGAAGGTTGGCTAGGCGAGTTTTGCACACCCGAACCTATTGTCACGTTTGTCGTTCAGTGCATTGTGAATTGTTTTATTGCGTGGGACATAATTCGCGCCGACCCGAGTCGTGATCATGTAATGTGGATCCGCGATTCCGCGATTTCAGTAGGAGAACACGCCGTATTCGACCCATTCATTTCAAGCGTGAATGGTCAAGATTTTCAAAATTGTCGACGACGGGACCATCAGCCACCCGTGTCACAATAGATCCAGCACCAATGGCACGGCGATTCCATTTAGAGTCGTTTGCACGGGTTTGTAATGTGTTTGAGAGTCAGGATGCGTTGAGAGATTCGTTTGCCAAAGTACAGAGCCGGCGCCGAGCGACTACACACTGACCTTCCCCAGGAGGTCTCTCTTCACATAAGCGTCATCCACCCCCCTGGCCTCGAGCCCCATTTGCTTCAGGAGGTCATCCGCCTGCAGCAGTAGGTTATGCGCCATCTTTACGTCGGCCTCGGCTGAGCTTGGCGGCGGCGCACCTCCGGAGGTGCTGGGATCGAGCGACCGTAGCTTCGAGGTGACCTGCTCGGTAAGGCTGAGAAACTCCTCATCGTACCGCTCGAAGGGGATGGACGACGACATTATGAATAGAAAGAACACAATAGGGTCTTCCCGGTCTTCCCGCCTACGCCTAACGATACGCCTTCAACACTGGGCGGCCTGGGCGCGGCGGGCCGCGGGCGGGTCTGCATCTTCTGATGAGTTCGGAACACACAACGTGCTAGGGGTCTAACCTACCAACTTACAACAGACTTTCTCGAATCTGACAAAATACCCAAGGGCAAATGTCAGGCCAGCAGCAGCGCTCTCTCTGCATATCTAGGTAGGACACGGTACCCTGGGAGCGAGATCTCGACAGCGGGCATTAATAATTGGATCGAGGTGGAGCCGACCGCGGAGCCGATGAAGGCTCCACCGCCGCGACCGCCCGCCCGAGCGCCGAGCACCGTACGATAGCACCGTTCCTAGAGTTCGTGGGTGCAGACGAAGTCGAGGCGGTCCATCTTGGGAGCGGAGCAGGCCAGAACAGAGGGATGCGGGATGGCACGCTTGTCCGTAGCGTGCTCAATTCTCGTCGTATGCGTATGCAGCGGATTTTCCAACCCTCGAGCGCGACTTCACGTCATTCACGTCCATCGACCACAGTTTTTCGGCCGTGACACCCACCAGCAGCAGCACGCGCCCATCGAAACATCAGGGCCAAGTGCAAGCAAATCAGCATCACACCGACGAAGATGCTTGGAATGCAAAGGTGTCCCCGCGGCGGCCGGGGCTGGCTTCGCCATTGCCTCCTCCTCGGCGTTCGGCATGTTTTGTGAGAGGAGACTAGGAGGAGGCGGACACGTCGCAACGCTCATGTCAGCCGCGACCCTGTCGAACCTGTCCCAGCTCGCAAGGTTCAGGGATCTGGGGATACGTATACCTGCGCATCACGATCTATACGACCTCTGCTGGAGCATCGTCCTCCCTTCATCGCTGGTCTTTGCGCTGCTGTCCTCTGCATTGTTCGCTGACGTGGACTCGAACAGAAATTCCGCAGAAAGCAAAACGATGAAAAATACTGTGGCATCTATGGCACTTCCCTTCGTCATTGGGAGCCTAGGGTCGATCGTTGGCTGTTTGGCTTCTTTCTACCTCGTCAGGATGCCCTTCGACCGTGGCATTGCAGGTCTTATGGCGGGGTGTCTCTGTTCTTCGTACATTGGAGGAACAACCGTAAGCGATTATGCGTGTGTACTAGCTTTTCTGCACTGACACGCATAATCGAAAACCTTCAGAATTTTTTCGCAACAGCCAAAGTTATGAAGGTCGATAGCGATGCGATTGGGTCCGCTGTCGGGAGCATGGCAGCGGCGGACCTGGTGGTGATGGCGTTTTACTTTATGCTCTTGAGTGCTGCGTCGCGGTCACCCTGGCTCCACCACCTCTTTCCTCCAAGTCGAAAAGAGAATGAGAGCGGAGACATAGACATGGAAGCCAGTGCGCAAAGGTATTCGACAGATACAAATATATCAGCCAGTGAGCCAAATGTAACAAGTATGGTGGCGGCAGCTGGGGCCATATCAATCGCCGTGGGCCTTGTCTTGGTCGCAACGTACCTAGAAAGACTTACAGCAGCATCTCTGCACGTCCCGGGCACTATGTGCGCACATCTTGCACTGATGGGACTTGGATGCAATCGACTGTTACAGTTCCTCACAACTCGAAGCAAGAGATCTGGTGTCGTTGGCGTATTGCGAAGGATACCAGGCGTGTCTCCAGCTTTGTCTAATGTGTGCTTCTACTTGCTTTTTTCAGCAGTTGGTACCAGCGCAAATGTTGGCAGTGCAATGAGAGGAGGGCCTTCAGCTTTGGCGTTTGCGTCCCTAGCTTTGATTATACACTCGGCATTTATTATCCTGGGTTGTTGGGGTTTCTTGAGACTGACGACTGGCCTACAAAAATTACGTCCAGGCTGGCAAGAAGTCTTGATTGCCTCAAATGCGGCGATAGGTGGGCCTAGCACTGCTGCCGCCTTTGCTGTTGGCTTGGTTCCAGGTGAAGAGAGTCTGCATCAATCCGCTTTGGTTATAGGCGCCACTGTGTGGGGAGTTGTGGGTTATGCTATTGGTACGTCTTGCGGAGTTACTATGGCGAGATTTTTGTGCTAGCATGCAGAAAGATCTAGCGAGATTAGCGAGATACGCCAGCTACATAGCTAGCCTGAAACGTCTCCAGATGTGGGTCTCAGGGTCATGGGGTGCAAGAATCCAATACCTTGTCCCAGAGTTGCCCAATGGAAAGACCTCTGGCTGTTCTATCATGACTGTGTAGCAACTAGAAGTCCACTCTACCTCGGCTTTGCTTCTTCAAGCTATTCTTCTTTTTATTCTCCAGTCGCTTCTCCTTCGCCTTCCTCGTCGGACCCTTCCTCGTTTTTCGCACCTTGGGTCTCGCCCAGCTATTCCTCACCATATCCTGCAGTTTTTTCATCGCATCCTTCCTATTCTGCATCTGCGTCCGATGCTCTTGCGACGTTATGGACATGTAGCCCTCATTGTTGATGCGATTGGCCTCGTTGTTCTGCAGTCGATCACGGACTTCGGATGGGATCCATTCGGCCGAGGGCAAGTGAAATCTCATTTCGACCTTAGTGTTCACCTTGTTGACGTTCTGACCTCCCGCTCCCGAGGCGCGAGCGAATGTTATTTGGAGTTCGTTCTCGGGTATTGCTATGTGCTCTGGCACCTTCCACTCTCCACTGTCTCCATTTCTTCTTCGCGACGAAAAGCTTCGTCTTGGATTCGGGCGTTTGGATGGCGGCTTGTAGGGTGTATATGTCCAAGTCGGCTCGAAGCTATCCCCTCCCTCGGCACTGCGGTCGTCATGCTCCATCAAACGAAAAATCGCGGAGCGCTTGTGCCTACTGCATATTTGTCTCGCCACAGTCGTCGTTGCTGAGTCACGCTGTTGTTGCCACGACGTGGCGTAAGCAACTTTGTGTCTCGCCGTGTGTAACGGTGACCCAAAGCCGAGCGCTTTCCGGCAGCACATGAGCTGACATAATGTCGAGAAGGACATGGTGAACGGGCGGCGTCTACTAGACATGGTGCGTGCGCAGAGTCGGAGTACCTAGATCGAGTGACGGCTCTCGCGACCTCCTGTTGTACTAGACTAGTACATATCTACAATACAGTGCTATGTACACAGTTTCCTGCGTTTCGGCGTTTGCTTGGCTGGCTGCATGTTGGTGGAGGGTCGGCGGGCGGGCGGGGAGCGAGCGGAGGCGGCAGCGGCGAGGAGCGGCAGGCACCAGGCCCAAAATCTCCAAATCTAAAAGGACAATCTCTGGAGCACGTGTCTGGAGAGGATAGCTGGAGACGAGAGGGCTTAGCCGCAAGACTTCGCGACAATGCCACCTATGAGCCTGCCCCCGAAGATTAAGGACGTCATAGACCGCCTTGAAGTCGATGATCAAGGTAAGAGACGACGTGTCCTTCGCCACCAGCCTTCCCTCCCGCCCCCCTCGCCTTTCACGCGCCCCAAGTACCGGCTAACGTTTCTCTACAATATTTAATTTGTACCAGTTGCCATAAGGACATACATTGCTCAGTTAAGAAATGGAATCGTCAAGTACAAGGACATTGCCGAGGGTGGCGATGGCGTGAGTTTCGTGTCCCGGCCACTAGTGTTATGTTATATCCTAACCTATCCTAACCCGCAAACTTGTAGCATGGCCACGAGCACGGCCACGGACATGATGTGAGCTAATGGGTTTCATGGGTTGATTTTCCTCTCACAATCACGTAACCTCCTAACAATACGCGTATCCCGTAGCACCATCATGAGCCGATGGAGGTAGAAAAGCCGAAGCCGAAGAAGAAACTTGACCTCTCGAAATACGCGTGTGGAGCGCCGACACAGATGCAATTCGCAGCCAACGGCGACATTAGTTTCAGGGGAGACCTCGAGTGAGGCATAAAAGAGAGTGTACAAATAGAGATATTAGAAGATCGGCTGGTGCAGAAGTTGTGATGCGATGTACAAAATATCCAGGTCTGACTACTAGGTCCTCTTATTATCTTCCGTCGCGCAATTAATCGTGGCGGACCAAACTCAAAAATACAGCAGTAGAGCTGTCTTCAGAGTCTTCCTGGTTGAGACCTAGCAATCTTTCTATTTCGTCGCAATACTTACTCCTCTGTATCCACTCGTCAAATTCGAAGATAAGGCGGCTGTCCGACCCGATATTCTCTTCCATCAACGCCCTTCCGTCACCAACCTTGCCTTTCCGTAAGAACTTGTAGCCGTTCAACCACGTCACAGATTTCGGCTGAAACCGATCCGAGTTGCACTTCATGGAGTCGAAACGAAACGAAGGGAGCAAGTCTTTCTCTAGGACCTCATCGGTTATTGACAGGTCGAGAAACCGCATGATACGCAAGACCTCTCCGCGAAGGTTGGTCGTCATGCGCTCGTAATTTATCAGCAGCAGAGACTGATCACGATAGTCTCGAGTTTCGCTATTACTGAATCCTCTAGCGAATGAAACGAGGTGGTCCAGGGGCGATCCGAATGGAAGTGTTCCCGCCATGAACTCTCGCGCAAAGGTCTCGAAGTCGTCAGTGTATTGTCCCTCCTTTTGATTCGACAAGTGGTGATAAAATGAGGCAACCACGTCAATCAGATTTCTCGTGACATGAATGAATTTGCCGCATTCTGGCCGTTGAGTTCTGTCGTCCTCGACTCCGTCGACTGCGGCCCCGGCCTCGGCTCGCTTGGGTAGCATTTCCCATCGCAGGTGTGTGTTGAAAACGCGTCTTCCCAAACGCTCATGGTTCTTCCGCACGCCATCTATCAGGTCGTCCCCGTCCGTTTCCCAGTGCGCGTCTATGTCGTAGAAAGGAGCGAAATCGGACACGTGAGAGAAGCTAATATCCTCTCCAGTCCGGTGGCGCTTATCGGCGATCAACAGCGACAGGACAATGAATTGGGTCCAGGTTGTCCCAGATTTGGGATACGAGCAGACGAAGACGTCGTCCCGTCGCAGCTTTAGCGCTTTGCATTTGTTTATCGTCTCGCGGGATGTGATCGATAACAGCGGGAAATCTGGTGGTGGCGTGTCCTCGACCTTCGTCATGTTGTAAATTGAACACTGAGAGCGCCGTCTTGTACCTCCAGCTCTCCACGCCTGCGGTGGACGGACTGATAGGGAACCACTGATAGGAGAGGTGGTTGTGGTTGTGGTTGTAGAGGTTGTTATATCAGCCTATGACGGACTTGATTTACACTCTACGGCATCGCGTTGCCGGTCTTCCGGCAAACGTGGAAATGTTATGTCACAGCGCGCCAACTCCGGATCCTTGCGCACCATATCCCCGGCGTTATTCGCCTCGATGCGCGCACGGCCGCCCGTCGCTGTAGATTCGCCGCCGTACGGATACCTCGTGCCGAGCAACGCAGAAGCCCCCTCAGGCCACGACAAGTTGCAGAGATCTGCCCCAGACCCATATACCTGTCTACGCGGCGGAGGCGGTGGAGCCGGAGGTCGGAGGTCGGGAGCGCGGAGGAACGACCCGCGGGCGACATAATGTCAGTCAGTTCAGTCAGCAACATGTCAACTCCAGCAGGGAATGGAAAGCAGGGCGCTTCGTTTAACCTGTTTTCGGGGAATCAAAATTAGCTGTGGAAGCAAGCATACAAGAGGTGCGATCGCGCGGCCAGTTAACCCGAGCCACGCGAATGCAAAGAGTTTCAGCATACATCGGATACGGGTCCATTCCACACCCCTGGATTTTAGCAGCATCCCAATATTTCTCTCTATCGTATCGGCGTCGGATCACCCTAAATGCGCAAGACAGTTCCTATCAAAGCCTATTCTATCGACTTAGCCTACTCATTCCCTCTCATTTACGCATTCGCGTTTAGATTCTCCTTGTCCTCGGACCCGTTAACGCCCTCAAAAGCGCCCTCTTGTATCTCCGTGACAGCGTCCTCGAGCGCCCTCCTCTTCTCGAGGTAGTATTTGTCCTCGTTGTCCATCCTCTTCCTGTATTCCTCCTCGATCCTCCGGTCGGCCGCGTTCTTCTCCTCCTCCAGCAGGGCAAGTCGCTGCATCACAGTCGCAATCGGGGAGAGCTTGTCCTCGTTCGCCATCACCTGCGCGTTCCAGTCCTCCACAGTCAGCTGGGATTGGAACCGCTGCTTCTCGTA
>JAAMXK010006561.1:0-13779 GCA_019693575.1 Thalassiosira oceanica | reverse complement strand
GCTGAGGACGGCCCGCGAGGGTACGGGTTGTCAGCAGGAGCGGGTGTACAACACCTCTATCCCCCGTCCCTACTGATGAAGGAGAGGAGGCTAGGCGAAGTGGGAGCTCTTCTACGGGCTTATTTTACGCTACCTATCCATACGTATCCCTCCTGCTCGCACACCTCCCAAGTAAATTGCAGTCCAGCCGCAATTTGCAACCGCAGGAAGGAGAGAAAAGAAAGAGCGAAAGAGCAAAAGTGCCCACAGTGGTGCGGCTGCGCTGTTGATTTCGAACTAAAGTTGGCAAAGTCCAGTCAAATCGAATTTGGTAGGTACGATATCTACATCGACATACGATCCAGCAAATCGAATTTGGTACGATCCAGGTCGTCGAACTATAGGTAACTACGATACCAAGTTGAACTACAAGCCCGACGCGATCGACGCGGGGGTTAGAGCTAGGTAGCTAGCTAGAGGTCGATAGGCCGACGACAGTGGCAGAAGTATCTACAGAAGTAAGCCGGACAACATACCTACAGGCCTACATATCTTCGATCTATGTCACTACTGCAACCGCAACAGTCCAACGCAACAACCGACTTGGCGAGGAGTCTCGAGACGGAGACGACCATACCACAGAAACGACGCTCGTCAGTCGTCAGTGCCAGCCGCCTAAACAATATAAGCCTATCCACTCCACGCCGCGTTGGCCTCCACCGCCTCCACAGCCTCCAACTCGCAATCAAACGACGAGATGGCGCAGGCGAAATCCAATTCGCAAGATGATCCTGCAACAGGGGCGACGGGTGATCCAGCCAGCGAGGAGGCCCATGCCGAGGCGAGGCAGGCCATTGAACTTGGCAAGATCCGTGCCAAGTCTGAACATCCAGATGAACTCGCCCCCCTCGACCTAAAGGGACCCCCTCCTTCGGCAGATGGTATTAGTCTACCCGAGACCCCAGACAAAGTTCAACCGGCCGACCAGACGCCCCCAGAGGAGCAACAAAAGCAGTTAGAGGGACTCGAGACTATAGAAGAACTGGAGAAGAAAAAACATAAGTCCACCGAGGCTTTCAAGGGAGACGGTGAAGATGTCAAGCCAGGTTCAAAGGGAGATGAAGAAGATGCCAAGCAAAGTTCAAGGACGAACGGGGAAGTAGATTCGTCGACTAAAGGAACTTCCCTCTCAGATGGACCTGGGGAAGTTGTGAATGAACATGATGGTCCTGGGCCCCTCGGCCCCGGAGCACATGCCATCGAGGGAATTGGAACGCCCGGCATGGATAACGAGTTGGCCGCACAGTCACAAGTCTCTACGGTTAACGCTGGAGAAGACTTGGCGACTGGGGTGCCAGCAGAAGAAGATCCACAGGTCGAAGCCTATCTTGTGGACGATCCGGGAGTGCCAGTTGCCGAGGTTACGCCGATCATGCCCTTCTTTCAACGCAAGGAGGGCCGACGTACAGTCGCTGTCGTTGGTGTCCTATTGTCGGCACTTGCCATCCTGTTGGGGGTCTTCCTCACTAAAAGCAACAAGAGTGAAGGTGAAGATGAAGGTCAACTATCCGAATTTCCCTCGTTGTTACCGACGGACTTGCCCAGTTCGATGCCATCGTTCGATGCTCGATCCACGCTTGCCATCGTCCAAGATCGCGGTGTCTTAAACTGCGGCGTGGAGGATACGGTGGAAGGCGGGGCAGTCCAATTTGGTGAATATACGGGTGACCTATGCCGACAGGTAGCGGCCAATGTGCTGGGCGACCCCGGCAAGGTCAATTTGGTCAAGGTCGGGGCCGATCGATTCGAACGTCTCCATGGTAGGGACGTCGACCTGTTGATTGCAGGCGAGGAGAGTACGATGGCAAAGGCAGTGAGGGAGGTGAGAGACATTTTCTTCGATTTTTCTGCTTGGTTACTTTGTTTCAACTTTGCTTCTTCTAATTCTTCCCTTTTGACTCGCATCATAGCCAACGACTGGAGAAAGTTTCTTGTTTGGTTACCCCTACTATGGGGCCGCTGTTGTCTACATTGGACTTCAAAAATACGTACAATGTGCCGTCGAGCAGAAGCGCTTTGGGGAATGTAAAGACTTGTCCATTTGCGCATACGACACGTCCGACATTCGAGATCTCATGACAGCTTTCTGTGAGTGCAGCTTCATGAGAAGATTAGCCGACCCCTAAAGCAAACAAAATATTTCATCAACCTCTAACCGTCGTTCGATTCTGGCTGAAGTCCCTGGCCCCTTTGTCCAATTCGGTCCCTTCCCCGAAATGGAAAAGTCCCTCAAGAATGGCACGTGTAACGTGCTTCTGTCTGATACATATCGCATCTACGGGTCAAGTCTACAGGAGGACATCGATATTCTTACGAATTCCGGAAAGTATTTTGTTTCGGACTTTCACATCGCACGCAAACAACTTGGTCAAGTCACGCGGATCGAAGACAGGGAGTGGTTCAATATCGTCGAGGGTACGAGACATTGGTCGGCTAAAGCGTTTCAGTTTGGCATCGGTAAAGACGACTCATCCTGTCCGGCGACGAACGGAGACGAGTTCGACGGCTCGGTCAACTTTTTCAACGGCGTTTATTGCGTCGGAAACTATGGAGAAATTTTCCAACGTTCCCTTGGCTCTCATGTCATCGGCCTTTCTTCGCGGTACATCACAATGATCGACGCCGTAAAGTTCGGTCCTCTCACCTGCGACGATTGTGAAAACATTATAGATACGGACCCGTATTTGAGAGAAATTGTAGATGCAGGGAAACTGAAGTGTGGCATCTACCTTGATCCTTTGCTCAACATCACCACCACCAGCGTGTCTACACTGATCGCCGAACAGTTATGTCGAGCGATTGCGGTCGCAATATTCCAGGGCAAACCCAACGCCGCCGAGATATCGTACCTGGAAGAGATGGACTTTTCAAAGTTCCCCGACGAATTCGATGTAATGTTGGGTATGAGCTGGGAAGATGCGATGAGCAATGATGAAGGGGATCTTCTTCCACGACGAGCTGATGAATGGGCACCAAGCATCGCTTACTTCTTCCATGACAAGTACATGTACAGAGGGATGAAGAACATTGGAGTTGGCAGGGCAGATATCTTCATGACGAATGCAAAGCGGGCAACCAAAAATACGCATGGGTTTTATTTTCTTGTGATAGCTATTTTCATGGCGATTGTGGATGCTCAACGAAGGGGCATCAGCAGAGCCAACTTCAACAAAATGCCGCTTATCGAGTTTTTTGGGGAGGGACTGTCATTTATTGGGCGCGACGTGGTTGCGTTCGCTGGCAATTACGACGACATTTTCGAGGAAGCTTATGCCAAGTCAGATGGTCTCATAGAGCGAGGCTGGAATACTGTCCTTCCAAACTCTGGACGAGCTCCCAGGATGCCAACAATGTTTTGCGACAGTTTGGGTGTGTGTCCTCCAGCTGAGTTCGCATTTGACATCGCTCCAGGTGCATACTATTGGAACTGGGAGTATTAGATATCCATATCTTACACATCAGCATGTATCGATGACTGGGATAAATAACTTATTTAGACAAAAGATCTTGCCGAAAACAGCTGTAGGCACTCGAGTAACACACTCTTATTTCACACTATTTTGTCGTTTTTGCATCATGCGTTCCAACCGACTTTCTTCGTCAGACAGCCCCCGGCACACCCCTCGGACGCTGCTTCACGATGCTCGCCACGCCGATCCCGAACCCGTGATTCAGCGTCAAATGTCCCCAATGATCGGGTATATATATGAGATCGCCGGGAAGCTGCGTGCACCTCACCCCGAACGGCTGATTCGGGAACCTCTCCAGCGCCACCTCGGCGGGCGTGCCGGTGAATCCCCGGTACAGGGGGGGCGTGACGTGCCACTCCTTCGTGCCCACGCTGGTTCGGTTATGCGCGTCGGTAAGAAGAGGAAAAAGGGCAGTTTGCAAGAGAGACACGCAGAATCGAAGAGACTTACTAGAGTATGTTGAACGCCGCCTCGTGCCAGTGCAACGTCGCGCCGGACATGTCCGACCCGAAGAAGATCTACCAATTGTGGTCAACGCCGGGGAAGTATTCGACGAGCTACGAAAATCCCTCGCCGGGTCGTGTGGGGTCGCCGTCGTACATGCCGTACGTCTCGGCGAAGTGATTGCGGTCCTCGGCGTGCATCATGTGCAGTTGGGGCGTGTCGCGGCACCGCTCGTCGCGCTCGATTTGCTCGGCGGACATGTGGTAGGAGCACGATTCCTGCATGCTCAGTCTGGGGTAGGCCGTGACGCCGACGCGGTGTTTCTTGGTCGGGTGGAAGTGCCCAAGTTTTTCCCACGCAGATCGGGCGAAGGTCGACATCTCCTCTTTCGACACGGCGTTCCGCAGGACGACCGGTCGGCCGAGGAGGTAGTAGTCGCGGAGGAATGTGCGGCGGTCGAGATTCACCACGTCGGTGTCGGACTTCGAAGTCGCAACTGTAGTTGATGTCCGGCTGGGACATGGTGCTATTCCACCCGTCCTCGGGGTACTTGCTCGTCAGCTTCCTCTCCACGCTCGCCACCCCGGCGCTCTTCTTCCTGTCGTGGTCGTCGTCCTTAACGTCAATGCCAAGAACGGTCCATGCGTAGTACGGCCTCACAGGACCCCCCTTGTGCCTCACATAGTCCTCAACGGTCCTGTTGTGATCGTCGATGATCGTTTTCCCGGCCTTCGAGGCACTGTTATGCTCTTCAGCCACTGACGATACACCTCTCACATCTGAGGCTTGATCCTCGCCGAGTGCGCGTCTTTTCCTCCTCTTCTGGTCGCCTTGGTCGTCTCTGGCAGTTCTGGCCTGACCAATGGGGTCCAGAACGTTCCTCTCCACGAGCACCCTCGACCATGAAAGCGGCCGCTGTGAGCATCTCCTGTCCAAATTCAAAGCCCTTATCTTACATTTTCTCCATCAGCTCGAAGCAGCGGACGAAGCATCCCTCCCTCCTCTTCATCTCGGGACTCGTCGTGCGAAAGAAGTACCAGTCGAACTGAGTCGAAGTCGGCCGTGAAGACCTCGGGCTTGACAAGATGGGGGTAGAAGTACCTACACGGCCCGAGCGAGAACGAGTCGGGTTTGCTATGCCTTTGGTCGTGTCTCCCCCGAACACCTCCTCCTCGAGCCTAAACATCTCGTCAGCGGCGGATTCGCTCCCGGGGTCGAGGACGATCTTGCACCGGGGATCGTCCGGCAGGACGTCCACCACGATCTTTTCGGCCTCGATCTCGTGCGGCGGGGACGTGACCTCGTCGTTCCGGCGTGGGATCGGCTCGGTCTGGACCCGAGTTTCGACCTTTGCCGTCGCGGCGTCATCGTGGACCTCCATAGGTACACGTTTTGGAAGGTGCCGACCCCGTTGATCATCGTGGACTCTCGAGTTTGCCGTCGCGGCAAATGGCTCGGCCGACCGGGCGCCCGCCTGAGAGCATGATGAGACGGGGATGCGGACTTCCCCCGTCATCTTCGTCCGGCCACCAGTAGTATCACTTTGCTTTCCATTCCGTTTCGCAACGTACGTCGGCAACAAAACAACCCGCAACGCATAAATATTCAAAATAAGTACGAAACGAAAACTCCAAACTCAGTTGATTAAAAGACCCAAACTCGCACGCCCGACTCTCTTTAAAACGACACTCGACAACCATGATGGTTCTCTCCCCCCGCACCAACTCACTAGTAGTGCTGTTGGTGTCCCTCCTCGTCCAGACGACCTCGGCGTTCAGCGCTCTGGCAAAGACGACCGCGGCGCGGCTGACCGGCGATGACTCAGCGACGGGCAGCTCGCTTACGGGAGGCATCCGACGGCCGTTGTTGTCGTCCCGACTGGAAGCGGTCAAGTTCGACAAATCGACGGAGCGATGGGTAACAGACGACCCGGATGAGGAAGCGGGTTCGTCATACGGGCCCATCGGCAGTCTCTACAGAGCGGGACCGAGGCCGTTTCTGTCGAGGATATTCGATGCTGATACATACGAGTGCGTTTGGAAAAGATATCGTCCTCTAGTAGGAGGTCCGCGTTCGACCAGATTCTCATACATCCGCTACAACTGCTTTCGCATACACACAGTCAGGCGGTCCTGAAGTACATGGCTTCGGAGGGATGCGACAGGAAAGAGGCACAGGGGAACATGGACGCATTTTTGGACAACCCTCAGGTATCTTAAGTTCCCGACAGGTGCTCTGGATCGAATCTACTCTGTTCTCATAAAAGTACGCTTCAATGAAACGCGCAGGACTGGGGTTATCAGAAGATTCAGGAGAAGGAGGCCGGTGCGTTCAAGAAAGACTACGCCAACGCCAACATGGACCCGAAGAGTGTCATCCTGTCGACGGTCTGGGCGGCCGGCGTGGTGTACTTCTTTGGAGATCTGGCGCTCAAGCTCACCAGGGGCGAAATCATGGCGGACTCGTTCCACAGGACGATGGAGCTGCTCGGAGTGGAGTGAGAGTCTCGGGCGGCCCGAGGGGGCGGAGAGAGTCTCCTGCTAGCCTCGGAATACTCAAACGAATCAAGCAGTCGAGCAGGGAGAATCACACTTGACTTCACACAACTCGAGACAAAGATGCTTCGCAGCCTAATCTGCGTTAGGATGATGTACCTCTAATTTGAATATCGTCGCACATTTTCAGCCTTTCTTGTGAACCGCCTTCCGCGCTTCGACCTGACACTCTTTGTTGCAATACCACCGTGATCCGCATTCGGAGAGCCGGCACTCGGAATTCTCGCCGGCCTGTGCTTCTTCCACACAGACAGTTCTTACAAAACCTTGTCCGCTAGCCTCACATCTCTCTATGAATGGCATCGTCGTATCTCGTTTCGCATGCCTTCCTTGCCATGCCTCCTCCTCGAATTCCTCAAGAGATGTCTTAGATGTTCTGCACCACTTCGTTTCTCAAAGATACTCTGCATGCGGGGGACACGAGGAATCGGTTGTTCTTTGTTTTCTTCGTATCCCCAGCTCAGTTAGGCACATGAAGCCTGAATGGGATAATCCACCAAATGTGCCCGGAACGATGAAAGAACGAGAGAGAAAGGTGCTCCTTCTCCGTCCACCCGAGCATTGGCGTATGCATGAACTCCAGCCGACATCTTCTCTCGTGCGGAGCTCGGGCTTGGGCCTTGGGCAGGGCATGGCCACAACAATCTCTGACCTTCCTCTACAAGCCGCCGGGCCGTTGATAATGCATGTTGTTTTCGGCCCTGTGCTGGGGAACAACAGGGTGCGCTCGTCTAACGCCCACCCTCGTTTCTGTTGAGCCACGGACTCTCCGAGCCACGGACACGGACCACGGACCACGGACTAACGGCCGTAGTAGCACGGACAGATGGGTTTCGACTCTGACTCGTGACCGATTCGATGTGCTGGGGGGTCATCTGATCTCTTTTCGGAAATAAAAGCGCGCCGGCCGGGTATGTATCCACATGCCTATCTAATCCGAGCGAGTTACCTCCTATTTATCGATGTAGGAATTCGAGCCAGATCCTTGAATTCAGAAATTCAGCATGTCATGTGCCCATCGTCCTCCCATCGTCCTGTCCTTTCACACACAACCATTTCGGATCCACCGCCGGACAGCCTCTCGTCGGCGACGCCTGATGAGGGGAGAGACCGTGGCGTGAGGCGTGGGCGACGGCGCCACGAGTGAGGCGCCCCCGGCGGCCGTGAAAGTTGCATCAGCCATCAGCTCTCTCGCGCGGCGATCATATGTAGGGGGCGGCGGAATCGGAACACCACCAATCAGACCGACATCATGGGCTCCGAAGGCGGGTGATGCGACGACGAGCGAAAGATAGACATCCCGGGAGGAGACAGGCGCGGGCGCTACAAGATATCACGTCCACCACAGCAGCAGTTCATCCGCTCGGTCGATAAGACGAACGACGTGGCCCCACTGGCGCGGGCCTGGCAGTGGTGTATGCGGACCAGGCCTTTCAGCGGAATACACCTGTTTCGTGAGAGTCCCTCTTTCTGACACTGCGGTAGAGGTGCTTGATCAACCACGGCGATGACGGAGGGGCGAAGGGACGGCAAGGCGGAGAGGACGACGACCCAACTGCGACGAGGCGACGACTCTCCAATTGGATGGACGGCGAGCACAGAAGAGAGAAATGCAGGGGGTGGCTCTGGTGGGAGGCATGTAGAGGACAGGACAAATTTCTGGGTTAACAGGAAGTGTGTAAAGTAATGCAAGACCAATGAACTCAAACAAGATGAGGACTCGCAGTTTGAAGCTTACTCTCGTGTGTTGTCCATGGTGCCTCCCTATGAACCGTCTTTACTCTTATCCTTCTGCGCCTGACCTCCTACCGTGTTCTTGACGGGGGAGATGAGTTGATGACCAATTCAGGTCACTCGGTTTTCTGATTGTTGCATGTTCGAACCGTGCCCCCTCAACCCCCACCCTCCTCGCTGCTGACTCGCCCTCGTCAATTGCTAGGAGTTGCTCGGCCATCGAGATTCTCTTGCCGAGGATGATTTGCCATCCAACCTGCGTGTGGTTGTTTATGTGTTGCTCGCCTGCAATTGCAATTTGACTTTTCTCCTTCTCCAGATCCAGCCGTACTTCGAGGATACGCTTCAACCTATGATCGAGGTTTGTCTCCTGCGGTTGTGCGAACACGTGGGAGAGCCGTCGAATTGGGCGCAAACACTCTCAAGCGCCTTGGACGAGATAGGATTCGACTTCTACTCGGGGTTGGGGCTCTGTCTGGGCCAACGAGCCTTGGGTTGTGCGACCTGGGGGCTTGTTTTCGGTCGTAGAGGACGCGTCAACAGCAGTTGTGGGCTCGGACGGGCTCGAAGGGGCCTCCCGGGTCCCCGCCGAGGTTCGAGGGCATCGGGGGAGGCCATGGGGGACTTCGGCGGGGCTCGGGGCTGCTCTAACAGGCACCCGAGGGGGTGCGAAGGGGCCTCGACGGCTCGGCGGGCGTCGACGCCGGCGCCGAGGCTTCCCTCAGCTTCAGGGGCTCAGGAAAAATCGACGGTCGGATCGAGCGGCGTGGTCCGAGTGTTCCCCGGGACGGTACATGCATCGAACCGTTCGGCCCACCCCTCATTTGCCCCGTAGGACGACTTCCATCACCCATTCCGTTCAGTCGTATGAGCAACATATCGCCCCTACGCGTAAAACACCCCGTAGCTGGGTCGAAAATGGCTTTTCTGGTCGAACAAAACACCCAAGTGATAAGTGACTCTGCGAAGAGCCCTTGAGAAGAGCTTTCCAACGTTATGCCGCTGGTCATCTGCCGTTGAACGGAACGAATTTTCCTTGGGCACTGACGTCGGAGTGATGTTTTGTTAGTGAATCAGCGACCCCCCAGCACATCATTCCTCGCTAACTACGAACTACATACCAGACCTACGTACAAATTGATTTTTGGCGATGACGAGTCGAAACCCATCTGTCCGTGGTAGTAGCCTGGTAGGTGCGGCTTGGACTGCCATTCAGTAGACTATTTTGCGGTTCTTTTGGTAGTTACTCGAAGGCTTCGGCGGCGTAGTAAGTAGGCTAAACAGCTAAAAACCCGCCAATCAACAGCCGAGCGAGCGAGATGGCGGCAACGCGGCAAAATGACAAAAATGACACGCTAGCCGATCGGCCCGTCGACTCTACGGCGCGGCGACACTTCGGGCCTCTCGAGCTAGAGTAGAGCGGAAATTTCTCCACTTGCAAGAATCTCTCGATGTCGTACAACAGAAGCTCGTCGGAGTAGAGTTTGAGCATCATTTGAAGGAGCGCCGAAAACGAAGATGATTTCGGACACCATCTCCGCAGTGCTGAGCCATGTCGATCTGGTCAACAGGGACGCGCTCTACCAGCCGCTGACCCAGGAGGGACGGATCTGCGGTATCGGAGTCAAGCTGTCGCTGGTTCATGACCCGCCCCTTCACGTCAAGGCGGAACATTATTCTTACATCAACATAATAGAATCAATCGAGCGCAGCTCGCCGGCGGAGAGGGCCGGGCTTCGCCGCGACGACATTATAGTCCAGGTCGACGAGACGCAGATCGACTGCGGAAGTTCCTTCTTCCTGCCCGAG
Source organism: Thalassiosira oceanica (assembly GCA_019693575.1). Taxonomy (NCBI): domain Eukaryota; phylum Bacillariophyta; class Thalassiosirophyceae; order Thalassiosirales; family Thalassiosiraceae; genus Thalassiosira; species Thalassiosira oceanica. The sequence goes on along the minus strand of JAAMXK010006561.1, from coordinate 3,728 downwards.
GAGATTACTGAAATGATCCGCGGCGTCGAGGGCACGAGCGTCGTCGTGGTCGTGGAGCGCGAAGGACATCGGATAAAGTACGACTTATTGAGACAACCCATCAGCGTGCCGGAAGACAAGCTACCCGAGACGCCAAATGCAAGCCCGGCGAGGAAGGCTCCTTTGCAGGTCACACCCTAAGTTGGAAGTTTTCATTCTCTCTAGGTTTGGAAGCTACTGAGAATGTTGTTTGGAACCTTGGTCGAGGTTGGTACACCAAGTAGTTTGATAAGCCTGGAATGTTACTATTTATTGTATAATAAGTTGATATTCGATGTTTTTCCCAATAAAGTCAGAAAGGGTCAATTGACTCGAATATCCATCCAAAAATTCATTCGCTTCTCTCCATTCTATGAAGTGGACTTTTACCTGCTAAACTGCCCCCTCTCATCAAATTGTCGTCGTCGTCATTTCACGTTGACTTTAACGTTCATAGTAACAGTCCCGGCTTCTGCGTCTCGCTCGCGCTTGCATTGTCGATACGCCTGCCAAAGCAGTTGCTGAAACAATTTATCTTCAAATCTACAACCTTCCTCCATAGTTTTCATGACGTCGGTAATTGTTTCCTGCGAGAGAGTGCACCGTTAAGAATCCTTCACAGAAGCAAGGAGTCATACACATTCATCAACGCACCTCGTCATACTCCGTCGGGGCCCAAGTCTGTTTACACATATTGGAGGGCAGCTTGGTGTAGGAAGAGGAATCGCAGTTATCATTTTGCACAAGTGCCGAAGTATCGAGCTCATAGCGCGTCCAACAGGTAGCCTGCTGCTGGCACATATTTGGTAGTTCGCCCTTCTGGACCTTGGTCGCATCAACGTACGCCTTGGCTGGATACTCCCGTCGATACAAGCACTTTGAATGGACGCGTTACTTGCGAATCAGGTCCAGAAAGTGAGTGCACGTGAACTCGTCGGGCACTCACGCAATTTTCTATGGCGTTGTTGTACCTGTATTCGTTGGCCGCCAACACAGGAGTTCGAGCGACCGAGAACGACAGGCACAACGGATCACTGTCACTACAGCAGACTGATAGGTGAGCTTCACCGCTTCGAAAATATCAATCGGGGTCCTCTTACGACCTCACCACATCTGTTGGCACTGCTGCTTCAGAGAATCGCCGTACCCTGGCAGCTTGCTCCCCTCATACGCTGAACACATATAGCAGCCTCCATCTTCCAGTCCCTGGGACTCCTTGTCCTCGCGCTTTTCGTAGTCTCGACGGCAGATGGTTTCTTGTGCCGTGCATTCCAAGGCGCAGAGAGCCACGAGTAGCAGGAGAGCCACGAAATTTATGCTCTTTCGGGAGACCGGAGTCCGGTTACAAAAGCTCCCTTGCGAGATGTCTTCTCCATCTCTCTCCATTTCAGAGCAAAGATCTTCCCCCCCCGTCCACTTTCACCCACAAATCCACAAAGGAGCATGGCCATAGCAAGTACCTAGCAAGGGAGCGCTGAGATCCTTCAGAAGAAAAGCGTGAGCTGTTGCGTATTTAACAATTAAGACGCCTGTCTATCTAAACTGTGCTAAACAATAAACAAGGGTGTGAATCAGAAATACCTATTCATCATCGGTTGGCCGGGTCCCGTAGGAACTGATTGCGTTGTTGCACATTTGGAACGTTGTCGTACCCTGTTCAGGTGAATTCCAAGGTCGGGAGAGACCGACCGCGGGCGGTACTTTTGTTTGTGTTTGTGTAAGGAAGGATGGAACTTTGATGAACTTTTTTCCTGCGTGACCCGCGCGCTGTAGGAACCGACCCGCAGAGAGGTCAAACTCTACCGTACGATAGCTAGTAGAGCAACCGACCAACCAACCGAGTTGTTAAACTCACCACCACCGTCTCAACAGAAGCCATATCGCCAAACATCTGAAGTAAGTCTCTGAAGTAGAACTAACTACCCAGACTACCCAGAGAGCTGGGTAGACGGATACAAGCGCCGTGCGGTTTAAGGCTACCTATTTTGTAGGTAGATGGCCACCATGAAGAGATTATAATCTATAATAAACTAATTACCCTTAAGGTAGAAGCCGATGGGTTGTCACGCCAGCTCACGCAAAACCGCCCACGCCTCTACTGTAACTAAAGTACATACGAAAAACAAGAAAAAACGAACAAAACCATGGCGCCCCTAGCTAGGGCGAGGCGAGTTACTCCACAACCATGAGCCTCCGTCAAACGGCGGTTGGCAACATCGAAAGTAAACTTATAGACGAAGTCATCCCGGCAGCGGCATCGTCTGATCCGCAAATCCGAACTCGCACGGGAGGCCAGCCGACAGAGGTGCCGCCGAGGTGCCGCTGAGGAGCCCAACACAGATATCGGACCAGAAGGAGGTGTAGATGGTCCCCGATGGACACGCGACGCTGCAGGGACTTAGTTCGATACCACATCTAACTTCTGTAGCAGCCACCGGCTTTTCTATAGAAATGACGTTATCAACGGCTCCGGGACCTCGGTAGGCCAGGCTCGTGCGATGATGCACAAATTTGCCGTTGCACAGGCTCGTTTGATAGGTAACGGCGGCCGTAGAGCCATCGGAATAGCCCTAAGGCCGCAGCACTTCATAGGGGATGTATTGGGGATGAATAGATGCCATGGGCGCCGTCATCGGGGTACCAGGGGAGGCCATCATGGAGGAGCTCGACTCTCCCTATCGTCGTTGTGCCGGCCGAGCCGACCGAGCCCGACAGGGTGCTGCCGGACTCATGCTAATACTCGTAAACTATAGACCCCAAAGAAGAAGTAGTACATTTTTGCAATAGAGCAGCACTTTCTCTATTGCGAAAACGTCGCCGCTTCCCCCTTGGGCAACTCCTTCATGCCGAATTTGGATGAGTCCGGTGGCCAATTTTGGCCCTTTCCTCTATCTAGCGCTTTTGCTAACTACGATATCGTACTTTGAGGGCGTGGGCGAGGTCCTACGCTACGCGCATGGCGCGCTATGACAACCCGTCAGGCCGCCACCGTTAAATGGGTAGATGGATTCCTTTGAACAGGGTGGACCGTCCTTCGATTCTACCCGGCGTAGGTTGACGCTCTACCATGACTACCGTGACGTGGGTAGATGGATTCATTTGAATGTGATTGATCGCCACCTCTTTCGCTGTCGACGCTCAACCCCATCAACCTATCAAATATGATGATTCAATCTACCCTCAGTGGTTTCAACTACTATCAACCTATTATTCAATTACTGTTTAGTCTACACGCCCAACATTGTTCGCCTCACACAAGTCGTGCTGAGATGCAGTCGTCGATCCGGATCCCAGGAGGTTGAACATTCAAGTTTGCCAAATTTCTCTTGGCGGCGGCTCATCTGGCAGCGGTGGCGTTTCACTTGGTCACTTGGCGATGGACCACTTGGCAGCGTCATCTCGCTCCGCTTCCTCAGTCGCCGTCCAAGTTTTCCATCGATTCCGGTTCCATATTCTGTATGTATCGGATTTCACGCGGGCCGTAACCCAATTGACAGGATCACCAAGACCGCAAATGATTTCAGGCAATTTCAACCATTGTGGTACATGGGATGAAGATGACGATGTAGTTATGGATGGCGATGCAAGGGCGAGCGGAGGTACGGAGGAGTGCAGTTGAAGAAAGAAGGCAGAGTGAGTTTGCTGTTTGATCTTCAGATGAACTTTTTTCCTGCGTGACCCGCACGATCGCGAGACCGACACGCAGAGGT
>JAAMXK010006466.1:9008-30669 GCA_019693575.1 Thalassiosira oceanica | reverse complement strand
GGCTCTCCGCCCTCGCCCGGACGCCGCCGTTCTCGCCCGGCGTGCGGGGGACGACGTCCGGCCCCGCGCTCCGGGCCCTCCCGAACTCGACGCCTTTGTTGAGCTCCGAGGGCGAGGCGGGGACCGACCTCGACCGAAGGTAGGACCTGTCCGCGCCGTCCGAGCCGGAAGGAACGGCCTCCCCGCGGCCGCCTCCGTCGTCCTCGCCGCCTTCGGGCGCGCCGAAGAGGGCCCGGAGCATGGACGACCGCGCCTCGAGGAAGCGCGCGGGGGCCGTCCCGTCCCAGCGGTACGAGTGGGTGCCGCCGACCCTCCCCGCCGCGGCGGCTCCCGGCGTCGACGGAGCCCCGACGTCGGCGCCGCGGGAATCACTCTCAAAAGCCGTCGGCCCGTCGCTCCGCCCGTCCGAGTTCGACGGGAGGCCGGACCGGTACGCCTCCTCCTCCCTCGATGCCCCGTCCTCGACACCGTTTTCGTTCCTCGGGCCGCCCGCGGGCGTCGCTCCGGGGGCGCGGCCCGGCGGGGCGGGTCCTCCCCCAGGGCCGTCCGCCCGGCCCCTGCTCGGCCCGGATTCCTCGGCCGCGACGGCCGGTCCGGGACGCTCCCATCCCCGGCTGCCGCCGTTCCGCCTCGGCTCCGCTCCCATGCTTTTTACCACGGCGGCCGGGAGACTGGGGGCGGCCCTCGCGTTTCGGCGGGGGGGGATACTGTCCCTCGATTCTGCGGTATATCCCCCTCCCCGGAGGCTTTTCCTGCCCTCCCTTCGGCTCCGTTTCCTTTCCGCCTGTCCCGCCTGTCCGATCCTTGGACCAGGTATCGATCGTTGGTTTTGGCTGTGCTGTGTCTCGGAGTGGCCCAGTTGACTAGGGCGTCGGCGTCGTGCGTACAATCTCGCGAGGGATGCTTGGCCGGTGAACTATCGGGCAAAAGTATCTTGGTCCACATTCTTTCTGTGAAGGGAAGCAAGGGGCCCCCGACACCCAAGGTAGGACAAACCCGCATCTCGTCATTTTTTTTCGACCTGAAGATCGAAGTGCCCGATCGGCTTACCGAGTGGCCCTTTCGAACGCCCAAACGCGACGGGGATCGGGGAACGGGCCACCGAGCGGCCCAGAAAGGCCCCGGGGGCGAGCAATCGTCGAACTATAGACAGCATCGCGACAAAACGCGCCGCGGCGGACGTGTCGTGCGGCCCGAACGCCCAAGGTCGTCGGAATTGGACGAAAAGTTCGAGCTTCCTGGGCTCGTCGGAAGTGCTCTACAAGTCACTCTGAATCGTCGCATTCAGGTCTCTTCGGAGCTCGCGCTGTCCGCGCTCACGAGGAGGAGCGGTATGAAGTGCTGCGACTCCCGAAACGAGGCGGAGAGGATTCACGACATCGACAGTCACAGCGAACAGTCACGGTGCGTCCCGAAGACCGACGCAGCTCCCGCCGGGGGCGGTCGCGAAAGAAAAGACACTCGGCGTGCTGCGGCGGCGTCCAGTGATGCGGCGGCGTCTCGAAAGACACTCGGCGTTTCCCGAAGATCGACGCAGCTCGCCCGGGGGGCTAGCGGAAGAAGAAGACACTACACGCGGCGTACTGCGGCGGCGGTAGGGGCGCGCGGGGGACGAGCGTGATAATATATGATGGACATATGATGGACGACACCCCGCCGGGGCGCTGTCCGCGGTCGCTCTGCGTCGTCCGGGGACCGCGTCGTCCATCTATCGGCCCCCCGCAGCGCCGGTCATCGTCCCTCGCCTCATCGCCCCCCGTGGGACGGAGCCGCTCGCCCTCCGGGCTCTGCTGTCCTTCTGACACGTCCAACCCCTCCGGGGAACGGGGCCGCTCACCCTCCGGGTTCACTCTGCCGCCGACAGCACGAGTCGACCGAGTCCCCCGCCCGGTACGAGGACCTATGACGAGGACGGAGGACGAGTCGCCCCCCCGCCGCGGGGTGCACACACTCGAGGCGCGCCGTCGCAGTAGGCCCAGGGATCGGCTACGATATCCTACCATACCCGGGGATGCACCGCTGGGACGTCGATTCCATTCAACCCGCACAAGACTTCTCTCTCTGAACGACCTTTCACACTACTCTTTTGTTGATGAAGGACCGAACTGGAAGGATCAACCTAAGAAAGATGAAGCACCATTTTTCGATACTTCGACGAGACCATGCCGCTATTCGACGCACAGATGCCGCTGTTTGCGAACAACGAAGGGCGCGGCGCGGCTGGGTTCGACCAATAAGCTTTGGGGGTTCGACGACTGCGAGGCCGAGACGACTGGGTTAACGTTGAAAAATAGAAGTATCACATTACAAGTTCAAGTAACTTGGCGACTAGACTCCTTGCTCCCATTGTTACTAGAAGCCTACTCATCGACTGACTAGTGTTCCGAAAAACACCCAGGGACGCCTCTAGACCAACGCCTTCGTTGCATCACGTGATCATAGATCAACGCTCCAATCTCATCAAGTTCATCATCACTCTCAGTCCCACGGTTGCAACAAAAGTTGCCGGATGGAACTGGCAGTGTCAACGCAGGTCCTGGTGCACGACCTTCACCCTCGCACTTGTTGGATTCGAAACCACTCGTTCCAGCCGCAACAGACACGGACTCCACATTTGCGTCGAACAATGATACATTTTCATTTCGCGCCGAAGACTGCACCTGTGCAATTGGAATAGCTTTTCTCTTCTTTGAACGTTCCTGTAGCGGCGTCCAGTCAAAGCCAATGCCATTGAGACGATCAACGCGATCCTGCGCGAGCGAGTTGGCCTTGTAGGCTGTACGCTGATTGCTGACCCACCTTCCAAGCTGTCCCTGGCTCTGTGGAACGTTGCAGTCGCTGTTCCTCGACTTGTACTGGACTAGCTTGTCAAATCGAGTCTCCCAGGGCACTTTTGGAGCTACCTCTCGTAGTACCCACTCGAAGCCGATGTTATTGAGCTGGTCAACGCGGTCCTGCGCGAGCGAATCGGTCATGTAGGCTGAACGCTGGTGATTCACCCATCTTCCAAGCTGTCCCTGTCTCTGTGGAGCATTGCAGTCGCCGTGCTTTGCCTTGTACTTGACGAGCTCATTGAATCGAGTCTCCCATGGCACGGTTGGGCGTCGCTCTATTAGTGTCCAGTGAAAGCCGATGCTGTTGAGCCGGTCGACGCGATCCTGAGCGAGCGAATCAGCCTTGTAGGATGCTCGCTGAGTGCGTATCCATGTTCCGAGCTTGTCTCCATTGACTGGCACGTTGCAGTCGCCGTGCTCCGATCTGTAATCGAGCAGCTCCTTGAAGCGCGCGTCCCACTGCTTATCTTCATTGTTTCGGCGTCGTCCAACACTACCTTCTTTCATCGTCAGCGCAACTACTTCACTTGGTGCCATGCTCTTCGCGATAAGCGGTGCCCCCTTCTCCTCCTTCGCAGCCGTCTCCTTCCTCATCCTGACGGGGCTCCACGGCGCCCTGTGTGCTGGCTCCCTCGCGACCGGAGCGGCGGGCGGCCCATAGCCAGCAACTGCCACCAGCTTCCTCGTCGCGCTCGCGGGCGGCCTCGTGGCGGTGGGGAGCACGGCGTCGTTCGCGCCGACACGTGCCGGCTTCGTAGTGGCGTCGTCACACCTGTCGCCGTCAGCCCTTCGGACCCGAGCATTTCCATCAGGGTTCGTTCCTCCCGAGAACAGCTCCGCTATTACCTGGTCGGTGATCGTCCCGGGGCTAAAATCGAGATTGTTTTGGCGTTGCCCAACACTACCTTCGGCTTCTTCCCTCGTTGCGCTCGCGGGCGGCTCGGCAGTGGTCGGCGACGTCTTTGACAACTCAGGTCCTGGTGCACGACCTTCACCCTCGCTCCTGTTGGATTCGACACCACTTGTTCCAGCCGCAACATACACAGACTCCACATTTGTGCCGAGCAATGACAAACTTTCATTTCTCACCGAAGACTGCACCTGTTCACTTGGAGCTTCTCTCTTCTTTGATGGTCCTCTTGGCAGCGTCCAGGCAAAGCCAATGCCGTTGAGGCGATCAACGCGATCCTGCGCGAGCGAGTTGGCCTTGTAGGCTGTACGCTGATTGCTGACCCACCTTCCAAGCTGTCCCTGGCTCTGTGGAACGTTGCAGTCGCCGTGACTTGTCTTGTATTGGACGAGCTCATCAAACCGAGTTCCCCAGGGCACTGTTGTTAGGCTCGCCTGTTTCAGTCTCCACTTGAAACCGATGCTGTTGAGTCGGTCGATGCGATCCTGCGCAAGCGAGTTGGCAATGTAGGCTTTTCGCTGGTTGCGTACCCACGATCCGAGCTTGTCTCCCTCGACTGGCACGTTGCAGTCGCCATGCTCCGATCTATAGTTGACAAGCTCCTTGAAGCGCGCGTCCCATTTCTTGTCGTATTTCGAAGACATTTGAGAGTCCAATTTTGTTAGGTTCTTTTGGCCGTCCAAACTCGGCGCAAGAACTGCAAGAATGACGGCCCTTCAAGGGGTCTATCACGGTGTGGGCTCGCGTGTCGGTCGGCTGTCGTCACGTCGCTCGATCTCCGAAACGGCGCGATATCGAAAGGCGGCGGTTGCACGGCTGGAAGCACCGTCGAATTTGGGGCTAGATGAAGTATTCAATCACCCTTGTACTCGGAGCACAAGCCGTTCGCCGTCCACTTGAAGATGGGGTCTATCACCGTGTTGATTCGGGTGTGTGTGTTGTCGTCACGTCGCTCGATCTCCGAAACGGCGAGATATCGATAAGTAGGCTAGGCGGCGGTTGCACGGCTGAATTCAGCGTCGAATTTGGGGCTGGATGCGTGATGGTGGCGCCCTGCTATGCTGTCGAGCTGATCAAGTGAATGAATTGACAAGGCGGTACTGTCTTGTTTCCGGCAGGAAGCAAAAATGCCGGCACTGCATGGCTGCATGGCTGCCCGCACAAGCTGCCGCACAAGCCTCGAGCGGACTCAAGCGCGTTGGCTGGACGGACGTTATTATGGGGGCGGCAAAGCAGTGATACATTCTGTCCGTGGGGCTAGCTACCTAGGTCAAACGGCGTACAATCTAAAGAGGGAAGCTTATCCGGTCAACCGCTTGGGAAGGTATCTAAGGTGTGTCACTGTCAAGATGCAAGCTAAGTCTACCTAAGAGATGACTCACTCGAAGACGCAGACAGCGACGCTGGTGACTTGCGCCGCCGCCGCCCGCAGACTCAAGGGACAGCTACAGGCGTCAGGCGCCGGTTCCTGCTGACACTACGCGGGCGGGTGGTGGCGGACTGCCCATGTCCGGACGCCGGACAGCTCACTGACGGCACGGACAGCGGTTGCATTCCCCCTGCCGACGGTCGTGGCCATTTTGGCAAACCTCGCCGGTCCTGCACTCTCTTCGCGCCCCGTCCCGGCCGACGGAATCGAACGAAGAGAGAGCACGAGAGCCGAGATTCGGAGGAAGGAATAAAGGATGGAGCCCAGCGAGCCGTGTCCCGCCCGCCGCGGCCGCCGGCGGGGACGCGCCGTGTGCCCGGTCCCGGTCCTCCTGGTCCTGAGCCTCGTCGTGCCGACCTGCGCGACCCTGTCGCTGTCGTCGCGGGGTGGGACCGGCGCGGCCCCGGCGCCGGCGCCGGGGAGGGACACGACGACGACCGTCCTGTACTCGGCCAGGGCGGCGGCCAGGGAGGCGGCCGCGGCCGGGTCTGAGTCCGCGGGGTCCACCCCCGGCGAGGCCGGGGCGTCCCTCCCCTCGAGGCTACTCTACGGCTACGCCGGCCCGCTGTTGGATAAGGCGTCGGCGGGCCGCCTCGAGGCGTCGGACGCACTGGAGCTCGAGGGGGGGAACCGGATGGACCGGTCCGTCCCGGTCCTGGAGGATGCGTACCGGAGGCGGAGGGACGCCGCCGGTCGCACGGGACGGCGCGGCGGGAGCAGGACCGTCCTGGCCAAGGCTCTGCTGGAGTCGCAGCGCTCGACGCTCCTGCTCACGGGGACCCTCCGCCTCCTCAACACGGCCATCCAGGCCTTTCCGTCGGTCCTCATCGCCCGACTGCTCCGGAGGATCGAGGGGCTCGGTCCCGGCGCGCCGCCCGGGGGCGCCGTCGCGTCGGCCGTGCAGCTCGTGGCCGTCCTGAGCCTGAAGATGGTCGTGGAGAACGCGTACTTTCACAACGTCGTCAAGTGCGGCGCCCGCGTCCGGGGGTCGCTGGGGGGGATGATCTTCGACAAGAGCCTCAGGCTGGGATCGGCGGGCGCGCCGTCGTCCAGGGACAAAGACAGGGACAAGGACGGGAAGAAGGGCGACAGTAAGGATCCCAGGAGGAGGGCCGCCGAGGGCGCCGGGGGAGTACTGAACCTCATGACGTCCGACGCGGCGAACATCGAGGCGCTGACCCTTCAGCTCCACACGGTCTGGGACGGCCTCCTCCAGATCGCCATCTACGTGACGCTCCTGTACCGGTACCTCGGCCCGTCCGTGCTGTACGGCGTCGCCGTCCTCCTGACGACGGTCCCTCTCAACGCCGCGACGCTACGGGTCGTCAACCGACTAAACGCCCGGGAGATGGAGAGCAGGGACGACCGGATGAGGAAGACGACCGAGTCGATCGGGAGCATGGACGTCCTCAAGGCCGCGGCGTGGGACGGTTACTTTTTGAGGGACGTGAGGGGGCACCGCGACGAGGAGCTTAGGAGGCACGCCCGGCGGGGCTCGGTCCGGGCTTTGAACCAGGCCGTGAGCAACACCATACCCACGGCTACCTTGGTCGTGACGCTGGCCATGTACGCCAGGTCGGGACGGCCGGTGGTCGCGTCCACGATCTTCACGGCGATCTCTCTCTTCAACCAGCTAAGGTTTCCGCTCTTCTTCTACCCCATGCTCATCGACAGCCTCTCGAACGGGAGGAACTCGCTGGGGAGGATCGCGGAGTACCTCAACAGGGACGAGATCGTCCCGTACGTCCGGGAGGGGGAGAGGCTCGATCTCGTCGACGGCAGGACTGGCGGCGTGATGAAGGGCGGGAGCGTCGAGCTGGCCGGCGGCGACTTCCTCTGGTCCGGGCCGGCGGAAGCTTCGAATGCCGACGGCGACTACGGCGCGACGCGTCGGGGCGTCCCGGCCCTGCGCGACGCGGCCGCGTCCGTCGGTCCCGGCGAGGTCGTGGCCGTCGTGGGCGGCGTCGGGAGCGGCAAGACCGCGCTGTGCAGGTCCCTCATCGGAGAGCTCGTGCCGTCCGGTCCCGCCGCCGGGGCCGACGGAGGCGGTCCGCCCCTCGTCGGCGTCCGCGGCCCGGTCGCGTACTGCGCCCAGGAGGCGTGGCTCCCCCGCGGCACGATACGTGACTCGGTCGTCTTCGGCCGGGACTTTGATCAGGAGAAGTACGACAGGGCGATCTATTCCGCCGGACTGGATCAGGACATCATGTCCGGCGTCCTGTCCCACGACACCGACGTGGGAGAGGGGGGGTCGAGCCTAAGCGGAGGACAGCGCGCCCGCGTCGCCCTGGCACGGGCGCTGTACGACGAGGACGCCGGCGTATTCGTCCTCGACGACCCGCTCAGCGCGCTCGACGCGAGCGTGGGGGCGGTCGTGTTCGACCGTGCGATTTCGAAGGCCAGGGATCAGAACGCCGCGACGGTCCTGGTGACGAACGACCCGAACCTCCCGAGGAGGTGCGACCGGGTCGTGCTGATGGGGCCGGATCCCCGGGGAGGGTCCCGCGTCGTCGACGTCGGGACGTACGACGAGCTGATCTCGAGGGGGCACGACCTCCGCACGATCTCCCACGACGGCTCCGCCGGCGAGGACCAGGACGGGCCCGAGGTGGGGGTGACGTCCGGCAGCGACTCCGGCGGGCCCGTTGCCGCGCGCGGCGAGAATTCGACCCCGGAACGCGTCCCGAGTCACGCCGATCCGGATTGCCGCGTGGCCCTGGAGGAAGACCCCGCGCTCCTCGCCGAGCACGCGATGCCCGAATCCCCCGACGAGCCGGCGGAGGAGGAGCCGCCGGCGTCGGCGAGGCCCGAACGTCGGAGTCAGCTGTCGGCGGACGACACAATGGCGACGGGGGCGGTGCCCCGGGCGACGTACCTGCAGTACTTCAAGTCGGTGAAGAGTCCCGCGCTGATACTCGCCGCCCTGGCGTCGTACTTCGTGTCCAACGGCGCCCAGGTGAGTTATGGAATGCGAAAGCGTTTCGTTCCATCCCGTTCCATCCGATCTGTGGCTGAGACCCCTCCCCCCTCTTCTTCTTTTGTAGTCCTTTCAACAGCTCATCATTGCGAGGTGGACGGAGGTCGGCAAGGGCGGCTCGGTCGCCGCGGCCATGTCGGGACGGTACCTCAACCAGCTCGTGTTCGTGGCCGGCCTGGTCTCGGTCGGGATGTTCGCCCGGAGCTACCTCACGATGAAGCTCGGGGTCCGCGCCTCCAGGACGCTCCACGAGGACATGCTCCGGTCGGTGTTCCGCGCCCCCCTGAGCTTCTTCTCGGCGACCCCGAGCGGGCAGATCCTGAGCAGGTTCGGGAAGGAGCTGGAGGTCGTGGACCGGTCCCTCCCCGACGGCATAGGCTCGGTCATGTACTGTTTCCTCAACATATTCTTCTCGGCCCTGGCCCTGGCGGGCGCCGTCTCGCCGGGCATGGCCGCGCCCCTGGCGCTCGTCGGGTGGTTCTACGTCGGGATCATGAGGAGGTTCCGCCGCGCCGCGCGGGACCTGAAGAGGTCGGAGTCCAAGTCCCGCTCGCCCATCTACACGCACTTCAAGGAGGCGCTCAGGGGGGCCGAGACGATCAGGGCCATACCCACCGGCCGGGAGTCCTGGTCGGGCAGGTACCGGCGCCTCACGGACGACAACAACGCGGTCTTCCTCTCGGTGAAGTCGCTGGACAGGTGGCTGTCCATCCGTCTCGAGAGCCTCGGGAATGTGGTGGTCCTCGCCGCCGCGACCGCTTCCGTATTCCTCACCCGAGCGGGTAGACTGCGAAGCGGTTCCGCCGGCTGGGGCATAACCCAAGCCCTGAGCATAACCGGGCTGCTGACATGGGCCGTTCGGTGTCTCACGGACTCCGAGACTCACTTCATGTCCATCCTTAGAATCGCCGAGTTGTCGGACCTGGATACGGAAGAGACCGAAATTCGGGGATTCGAAAATCGGGACAAGACGCCGAACGGGGGGCAAAGTTACGAGAACGACTTGCTCAAGTCAGGTTGGCCCTGGAGAGGCGAGGTGCAATTTAACGACGTGTCCATGAGGTACAATCCCGGCTCGCCTCTCGTTTTGAAGAACGTGTCCGTCAATGTTCCGCCGGGGTCGACCCTCGGAATCGTAGGAAGGACGGGCAGTGGTGAGTGGAAATACACCTGCCGAGATCCTTTTGTCGCGAGGAATCTCTCAATAACCTCTGTTGCATCAGGCAAATCAAGCTTACTCCTGAGCTTGTTCAGACTCGTCGAGGTCGAGGGGGGGAGCATCGTTATCGACGGGGTCGATATTCGGTCGCTGAGCCTAAACGGTCTGCGCGATTCGCTTTCCATCATTCCGCAGACGCCGACACTTTTCTCCGGCACGCTGCTCTACAATCTAGACGCGTCGGGCCGGTCTTCGCCCGAGGAGGCGTGGAATGCGCTCGAGTCGGCAAGTCCCGAGCTCGCGCGCCAATTTCGGGAATCGGAGGGTGGTTTGCTGACGAAGATAGACGAGGGCGGCGAGAACCTCTCGCTCGGACAACGGCAGCTGATATGCCTTGCGAGGGCTCTGCTGAAGAAGAGCAAGATTCTGGTCCTGGACGAGGCAACCTCGTCGGTGGACACGAAAACAGATGCACAAGTTCAGGAGACGATTCGCAGAGAATTCGTAGAGAAGGGCGCAACCGTAATAACAGTCGCCCATCGACTTGACACTGTACTGAGTTATGACAGGATACTTGTCCTGGACGACGGCATGCCTGTTGAGCTGGGCGCACCCTCCGAGTTGTTGAGGCTGCAGAAAGGGTACCTTAGACGCCTCTATGAATCAGATCGGGAAAATATACAAAAGGGAAGACGGACAAGAGTCACAGCGAGATAGAGGGGAGATGTTGAAGAACTCTCAAGTAGTAAGCACGAGTTTTTTTTCAAATACAATCACTCGATAGTTTTAGTAGGCGTTAGGAGTTTGTCCATGACGAAGTCGTACTCGGCAATTGGGATGCCCTCCTCCGACCCTGCCGTCGATGATACATCAATGAACTGCTCATCCAAGCACACGCCCACGAGTATCGGCTTCTTTTCGTCCTTGGTCTTGGCGATGAACCTGTCATAATACCCCTTGCCCTGTCCGAGTCTGTGCAGCCTGGAGTCGAATGCCAGCCCCGGCGTCAGCAAGAGATCGATGTCCCCCGGCCCCGCGACCGCGGTTAGGTCGGCGGGCGGCTCCGGGATGTTCCACTTATTCCTCGGCCAGCAGTCGTAGAAGAGATCATCCCCGCCAGTCTTTGCGCTCGTGTCGCATCGTATTAAGTCCATGTCGCACTTTTCAAAGTCCAAGCCAACACGAGGGACATAAAGCGTCTTCCCGTCTTGCACGATCCGGCGTATGGCGTCCCTCGTCTGTATCTCCCCCGAGGGCATGGAGAGGAAGAAGCCAATCGACGCCGCGGATCGGTAGGCGGGCATGTCGAAGAGCCGGGCGAAGACCGCGTTTGATTGTGCCTCGAGCCTGGCAGAGCCGGACGGGGGATACGCCGACTTAATTTTGGCTCGGATGTCCTTGCGCAGTTTTTGCTTCCTCCTCCGCAGAATGTCCGCCCTGCTGTCCTGCTGCTGTTGTCCCTCGTCGCGCGCGCCTCCTTCGCCAGCAGCGGCGGCATGACGATGCGCGTCGGGTGATGGCCGCCGCGCCGCACCTGCCATGGCCCTGTTGAGGAATTGATTGCCAGCGGGATGAAAGGGCGCCGGATGAAACAACGGCCCTTTGCAGAAAAGGTTGCTGTGTGCAATGAAGAAGGCTTGGGGAGTACTGCTGGTGCTGGCAAACATAAGAGGTCCGCCGAGATTCTCAGGTTGTGTTGTGTTGGCAGTGTGTTGGCAGGTTCGGTTGGCAGGTTGTTGTTCGCTCGCGTCGGCCAGAAAGCGTGTGAGGGCGCAGCGATTCCATTTAACGACTAATAATTTATGCTTTTGATATATTTCGATATTAATACGTGGATTGGTGTTGGGATCGCGTTCGCCGCGCCACGCCGCGCGCGGTAGAAGTCTACGCGCGGTACATAGGCGCGGCGGCGGAGCACGGCTGGACTACGATATGTAGGGGCTGTAGGACTGTAGGTGCGGTTGACGGATTGTTGATTGTTGTGGTTGTTGCCCGTTTCTGTCAACGTAGATGTTTCGTCTCCTCGGCCGACCACCCGTCGACAATAGAAGTTTATTGCTTTTCATCTGCCGCGCCGCCGCCGCTCGCGCCGACTAAGAACGTTGAATGAATCTCCCTCGACAGTTGGGTCCGACATCATCTGATGGGAAACTCTTGTCGCGGACAACGGCAACGGAACTGTCGGGTGGGACACGAGCGGAGGGACGTCCGCGGCGACGGTCGGAGGATTGCCCCGGAGAATACTCCGGTTGTCGTTTGCGAGGAGGGATTCGAATTCCATGCACTCATCGACTCGGGCGGGTTTGGTTTCGTGTTCAAGGCGACGCGCAGGACAACGGGCAAGGACTATGCGCTCAAGGTCCAGGTGTGTTTGCGCGATGTCGAGCAGGGCCGCCTTGAGCGTTTTAACCAGCTGACCAACCAACGTGATTCAGCCGAAGGAGTTTCTGTCGCGGCTGACTAGACAGCGACCGGAGGCGCTGCTGACGGAGAAGACGACGCTCTGTGCCTGTCGCGGGCATCCATTCATTGTCACCCTCGAATACAGCTTCACAACCAAGCTGTACGCCGTCCTCGCCCTGGAGTACGTTCCCGGCGGGACGCTGTCAAGGCTCGTCACGCACAGCCCCCTCGGGCGCCTCCCCAGCGGGCTCGCGCGGCTATACGCAGCCGAAATCGCCGTCGCGCTCAACTTCGTCCACGGCAGGGGTATCGTGTTCCGCGACGTAAAGCCAAGCAACGTTCTACTCGCCTCAAACGGGCATATCAAATTGACTGACTTCGGGCTGGCAGGTGAGGAGGAGCTCTGCGGTGTCTAGTTTTGTCACGTCATTCGCAGTGCACGCGCTATGGACGACAACTTAACCGGCGCGAATTATCTCGTCGTCCCCAGGCAGTTTGTTGGCGAGGAAGAGACTGGTGAATCCGCAAGAGAATTCTGCCGAGTTGGACACTGACGAAAGCAACGACGGGTCGCATGGTCAGGATGAATCCTCCTCCAACGAGACGCAGCGCTGCTCATCATCTCCCGAGGAGAGCGACTCGACGAGCAGCATGGAGCCCGAGTGGACCGAGGACGAGACTACTGATGGGTTAAAGCAGGAGGGAGATCTCTGTCGCGTGAGGAGGAGAACACTTTGCGGCACTTTCGGTTTCAGGTCGGCGCATTGATGTTGTAGGACATGTCGCGCTTTCGTATTAACCGAGTTTCCCTTCGCCAGACCGCCAGAGCAAGTCAGCGAGAGGCACGTCGTGTAATTGCTGCGTTGGCATGGCATTCTGTCAGGAGAATCTATAGTCACTGGAGCCATCCACTTCCACTGGTGGGGACCAGCTGCTGGACGATCCTAGTGCTCATATGTCTCGAAGACTTCTCGACCGTCATCATCATTCCACTCACATTTCTCTATTATTGCTGCCACCCATATATAGGCATGTCAACTACCAAAACCGCAGTGGTTACGACGAAAAGGTGAGAGTTGCGACGGGTCAGAGTAGACTCGCCACGCCTCGGCCTCCCTCTTCTGATTAGTGGCGTTTCCCTCCATCTCCTAGGTCGACTGGTTTAGTTGCGGGGTCACAGTATACACCATGATCTGTGGACGTCGCCCTTTCCCCTCTAAGAAGGACGTATTACGCGACGCCGAGCTGAAGTCGGGCGTAAGCTCTCCATCGGCTTCGAGGAGGAGGAGCTCCCTGAGCGACCACGGCGCGACAAGCGCGAGGGTGCGCGAAGCAACTAGACGTTTGATGAGGGACATCGAGTACAGGTGTCTGATGACGGACGTGTGTTTTCCCGTTCACATCGAAGATCTAAATGCGCAGGACTTCATTCAGCAGCTGCTAGCCCGCGATCCCAACGAGAGGCCGAGCTTCGGGGAGCTAAGGAATCACCCCTGGTTCGACGGCCTTACACTCGAGGCCGACTCGTTGCTACAACAGGATGTTCCTGCTTTCGTCCACACACACGTCCGGCAGCAGGATTCAAGGCCGAGGTCGCTGAGACGCAATTCGCTCGCAACTCCTTCGAGGAACGAGTGCACCCTGAACAAATTCATCGAAGACATCTGCGTCCAGATGATGAGCACGGGCAGGAGCGAGTCGAAAGAGGTCGCGGAGCGGTGGCTGACAACGCCGACGGAAAAGACAAACTCGCTCTTCCGGCACTGGGGCTACGTATCGGGCGATGCGCTTAGGTTGGAGCTGAGCGCGCGAGGGTCGGAGTCTAGGAGGGCGATGAGGCGGGCGACAACCCAGTGAAGAGGATGCAAAAAGATCCAAGAATGCTCGTGACTTGATTTTGTACATTCCTGTATCCGCCCAGCTTGCGACGAGACCATCGCAATGGTGCCGCGAGAAGTTGATGCAATTAAAGTTATTTGCCATCCATCACGACGACAAGTTTTTTGCAATTCATCACCACCTAGTCCCACCTCAGCTTCTTGTTGCTGAGGCCGGCTGACCTCTCGCTTCTCTTCCCCAACGGGCCATGGGCCGGCTCTACCGGCGGACCATCGTGTCTTTCGCATAGGCTCGGACACTTTTTTATCAGTAGGTGGAGCGCCTCTTGTCTCACCCGATACTGGTCGTCCACAAGGCGAGACAGGTTTGTTCCTCTGAGTCCGCTCGCCTTGTTAGGAATCGTCTGGTCATCCGCGATGTATGAAATAATCCGTGGATGGAGCTTCCCCGGCAAACTATTCAGTAGCTTTACGCCGCATTTGTAAACGAAGAGATAGGCCACGATCTTGCGACACGCCACGTAATTCTTGTTGACAATTCGGTTCAGGGCAAGGGAGAAGTGAAGCTGGTCGTTATAGTGGTCTATGTCGCCCATCAAACGACTGAGTCTGTGGTTTGAGTCTAGCATGTCCTCGAGGCTTGTGCAGTTGCAAAGAGCCTGGCCTATCGCGTCCCACCCCACTTTACCAATCTTTCTGTTCCCTCGCAAAGACAACGTCTTGAGTTGAGAGTTTTTCGTCAGAGCTGATGCGAGGACTATGGCGTTCATGTCCTCTATCCTGTTAGTTTCGAGGTATAGCCGAACAAGGTTGCATTGGGGCTGCTTTAGGAAAACGCCCAGAGTTGACACGTCCTTTATGCCGTTGCTGTCGAGCTCGAGCGATCTTAGCTGGAGTTGGCTATCAATGAGTGTCCCAGCCAGTGCGGTTAGACCGTGGTCACCGAGATGACAGTTCGACAGGTTTAAATACTTCAGGTTCGCAGTGCGTTTCTTCCTCTGCAGCACACTGCATAGGAGATTAGTCCCGTTCGTGCCAAGGTTGTATTCCCTCGCAGTCAAGCTATTAAGTTTCGGATTGTCCAAAATGAAATTCTTCATCAGGCAGAATATTTCACCACCGTACATTTTGACGCCATTGAGCTCTATTCTTTTAAGGGAGCGGTTTCTCCCTAATTTTTTACAGAAGTCGCGCATGGTTGACTTGTCGAGTTTTCTGAACGATGCCCCGTAAACCACATCGATGTCTAGCCTCTGCAGGACTGTGTTCGATGCGATAGCCTCCCCCATCACCTTCCAGTCCTCCCGCCCGCGAGGGATGAACAGCCCGTCTGTCTTCGCAGTGTCGTTTGTCGAAGCGATCCTGAGTGACCTCAACTTCGTGTCATTGGATTGGAGGCGGATCAGGACAAGCGGGAGGATCGCCCTGGGACCACTCCCTTGCTCTTGTCGTAGCAAGGATATATCCGTCACCTCAGACGATGGGGGTCGCCCCACTGGACCGCGGCTAGTAGACGCTGCCTCCATAGTTCCACATCAGTTGTCCAGTTGCATTTCTTATTTCTTGTGCAGCCGAGCAAAGAAGCCCCAAAATAGAAGGAAAAGAGCGACGAACAATGAGGGGTGTCTCATGTAGTTCATCGGTGTTCGGCTCTCTACAAGGGTAGGTAAACATGACCAGTTTCTTTCCACGGCATCGCATCGAATGCGAACAAGCCTCTTGTCCTTTCTACACTGCCCGCCCCCATCGCAAACTTCTCTGCCCTCGCTCCCCGTAATCGTGTTGGGCAGCAATACTGGATCTGACTACTGTGCCGGAGGAAGCGTTAACTCACTTAGGTAAACTTCTGCCTCCTTCATTCATGTGTGTCGGGCGTGTACGTGTGGCGGTAGTGGCGGTACCTAAAACGCGATATCTCGAATCTATCTCGGTTCGAGTAGCTCTAGATAAGGGATTGGTGAGATAGAGACAATCTGATACTGAGGTCCGGGCGAGGGAGGGCGGGGTCAAGAGCGGCCCCTACTAGTAGAGCAGCAAGGATTCTCCACTCAGTACCCCTCGCATCGCGGTCATTATTTCTGGACTCTCGGCGGAGCTGGAGCTGTTGTCATGTACGGCCCGATACACTGTACTCTGGTGTGTGTGTGGGCCATTCGTAGATGACGTACAGTCCGTGCGTGCAGTGAGAGCTGGTGGATGCATCATACGAAATAGACTGGGAGCGGCTTTCTTCTCTCTGAAAACGAGGAGGAGGAGCCATGTCGAATCGACGCGTGCTGCCGAATGAAAAGGTGAGCGAGCGAGGCGGGTTCCGCAACGTTGATTCGTCAGAGTAGCTAACAAAATGTCACTCGAAGGATGTACTCTTTGGCCGCGGCTTCACTATCTCTGCCCACCCTGGAAACCAAAAGCTGCGTCAGATCGTCGATCTCAATAAAGCTTCATTTGCAGCCGCCAGGAAAAAGGAGAAACGTTCTATGGCCGGTGACATAGTGCAAGAGATCCAGAGTTCGCATGGTGGACGCTTTCTCATGGAAGACCCGACGCTAGAGGAGACCGAAGCCTCGCGGAAGGTGGAGAGCATCAATGACAAGATATGGGTCGTCGTTGATACTGAGCGTGCCGTTGACAAGGTCATGCACAGACTGCGAGAGAAAGAAAGGCCCAAACCATCTTTCGAAACGGCTTCTGTATCATTCAACCCCGAGATGTTAAGCGAGGGAGGGATGCAGGTTCCGAGCCAACTGTTCAACTTGAACAACTCCTCGGCATCGCCATCTGCTGCCAATGTGCGTTCCGGTGGTGCCGTGGCTGGAGAGGTGGAAACCATACAGCAACAATTGTATGCGCAGCAGCTGATTTCTCGAGGGGTCAGTCCTCAGATGGCTGTGCAGTTGAGCAGTCATCAGAGTCAAATAATGGGCAATCCTCTCATGGGACAGCAGCATCAACTTGGCCCTCAGCACATTGGTCCCCAGCAACTTGGCTGCGAAAGCGTCGCTTCACAAGGAGGGGCTGCCTCCCAGCAAGATCTGATTAGGCAACAGGAACTGCTGACCAGACAGCTTGCCGAGGTCCAGGCTAGACAGGAACGTTTACTTCAGCTTCAGCGACAGCAGGTGTCTACCCAATGCGATGTGATGCCGGTCGACGCGAGCTGGCTGATCGGGGACCGCCGAGGAATGCCTGTTGATTATGTCAGCTCTGCCGGTATGCCTGACAATGTCGTGTCAAGCAATGTCATGGGTAGCCCATTGACCCAGTCTATGCAGGGTCTCAAAGACGATGGAAGTCATGGGCATGCCAACTTTTCTCATGCTTCCTGGCAGGACCGCGCTGCAAATTCGGGTGTCGGAGGAATTCGACAAGTCGGTATCTCTCATCTTGAAGACAGAGGCGACGCTCAAGTCGCCCAACGCACCAACACTTCGATACCAGAGAACAGTTCCGGTGATACCACGTCGGGTGGCATTGGTAGGGTAGACCCTTTGCTGGGAACGCAGATGACGCTGCTCGGACAGAATCTCAATAAGCAGCGAATGGGGCAAGAGGCCGTGCAGTGGTCAGGTCAAGAAGATTTCATGTCGAACCCGAAGGCGGCCGACATAGCGACGGTATCAAACAAGGGTAATTTCGGATCGTCCAGCATCACAAACACCTTAGATTCTACTGCGTCGAGCGTCGACCCGTGCGTCTATGATACGTGCGCGGACCCTCCCAGCCGTCAGCCTCAAGATTCCTTACCTGTCACAGACTACATCAACTCACTCGAGAGTGTTGATGACATTTACTCCGGGCGAGGAGATGCGGTCGAGACCATGGAGAGAGTTGCTGGCACCAGATCTAGCTTGCTCGGTTTGGATTCTATGACTAGACTGACAAGTACAAAATCCGACGTAGACTCGAACATTTTCTTGGGCGAATACAGTGGCACTCAGTGTACAGACCTCGACCTCAATAAAATGGTCGATTCATCCAACGACAACAGCGCAAGGGAGTTGGTAGAGGGACAAGACGTATCTCTACGCCAGTGGATCAAGGCGACCCTGCCCAAAGCGGCCCTTGGTGGCAGCGCCTCGACTGGTACGCAGATGAAAGGTTACTTGCCCTTGGCGATAGAGGTCGCTATCAAATTACTCGAGTGTTTGATTGCACATGAAAAGGCTGGCGGGTACTTGGATAATCCAGTGCCACTAAGCCAGATCAACTGTGGCAACATTTGTATCAAGCCAAATAGTGAGGGCCAAGTCGAGTCTGTCCGTCTCGAGAGCCTGGCACCGCCTGGCAAAGTTCATGACAATCCGATGGAACGCTTATTCGCATTCGGATCGGTGATGTATGAACTTCTGTCATCAGAGCCACTCGATTGGAGAGGATCACGTGAACTCAGGAGCTCAATTCAGTCCCTTGATCTTGCCGACAGCCCGTCAAAACAAGGGCCCGATAGACTGCGATATCAGTCGTCTACCTCTGTCGCCGCAGGCGATTTCAGCAGGGCTCTGGCTAACTTGGAATTCGTGGGTGTACCTCAATCCCTTATCATGTTACTCACGTCTCTTCTCGACTGCTCGAGAGGGGACTTCGCGGACGAAACAGCGTACAAGTCTTACCTGGACGTAAAGATGGACCTGAAACTGATGCAAGCTGATCCGACGCGGTTCCTGGACAACTTGATGGTCGATACCAGCAATCCCACGTTTGTTATTCGCGATAGGCTCTACGGCCGATCAGATGATATTGCCAAAATCGAGAGGTCGTACCAGCAACATTGTACAGGCTCGCGAACATCTGGCATCGTCGTCACGGGCAGCTCTGGCGTGGGTAAATCCGCCATGGTCAATGAAGTGATGTTGAGACTCACATCGGAAGCCAATTCGTACTACTTCCAAGCAAAGTTTGATCACTCCAACAGTGTGAATCCTTTCGGTGCCCTGGGTAGTGTGTTCAATATGCTCTGTGAGGCATACAGTAGAGACTGTTCGCCGAATCAAGTCCATAGCACCGCACTCGAACTCGAATCAGCTTTGGGTAGTCAAGTTGCCATATTGGCAGATATATTGCCCAGCCTAACGAATATTGTAAACGTTCAGGGTTCTGATGGCAGTGCGACTGAGTGTGTTGATCGCAGTGCAACCGTACATTACTCGATGCGAAAGATGCTTGAGGTCATTTCGCGGCATTCTAAACGAATGACCCTAGCTCTGGACGATTTACAATGGGTCAGTCATCTTTGTGGGCTGTGTCTTCCGTTTTGAACAAAACTTACGCATTCTTTAACCACGATTTTAGGCCGATCCTAATTCGCTACGTGTTATTACGAGTCTCTTGGAGGACGTCAAAGACAACGGGAAGGTATTCTTCGTATTGTGCTACCGTGACGACGAAAGTGCCGACCCGTTTTCCGAATGGTTTTCGTCCATAAAAGGCTGCCCGCTCGAGATTGTGTCTCTCGAAAACATAAGTGCTTCCGGGGTCAATGAACTTCTGTCTGAGACCATGCATCTCCCTCCTCGCCTTACTCGAACATTGGCTTCTGCGTTGACAAGTAAAACGCAAGGTAACCCCCTTTTCGTTCGCCAACTCCTTGAAGTGCTACGCGAGCAGAAGCTGATATACATTCAACTAAGACCACTTCGATGGATGTGGGATATTGATAGTATTGTCGACCTTGAAGTGTCCGACGATGTTGTTCAGCTGCTACTAATGCAAATGGAGAGGCTGCCGGCTGGAGTTCGGTATGGATTGAAGGTTGCTAGTTGCCTAGGGTCTTCGACAAAGTATTCCGTTTTTGACATTCTGTCAAAGGAACTCAACGTGAACTTACGGGGGATGTTGATTGACGCGGTTACCAAGGGCTACATGATTGATTGTGCTGGTGGACGAATACAATTTTCGCACGACAAGGTAAGGCGCAAAGGCGGGGGAGACATTTTCTATTCATTGCAAACTTGACTCAAAGATCATCAATTTCTAGGTCAAAGAAGCAGCGTATGAAATGATGACGGTAGAAGACAAGATCGAGAATCATATGAACTTTGGACTCATATTATGCTCATCGGTTCTGGAAAACCAAACCCCAGACAACGAGGTGATTTATTTTACATCAACTATTTACCAGATGCCCAATTCAAACTCACGGCCGTACTTCAGACCTTCTTTCTGGCAGTGAATCAATTGAACAGTGGCGATGGGTGCTCGCTATCTGATCCTAGCAAAAGACTAATGTTTGCCACCCTCAATCTCAAAGCTGGCAGGCGTGCCATTGATTTATGCGACTACAATTCTGCCCTCAAGTTACTCGAAAGCGGCATGAGTCTTCTGCCCGACGATCACTGGAAGTCCGAGTATAACCTTTCCCTGCAGATGTACAGAGTGGCAGTTGATACGGCGTGTACCCTTAACAATGCCGCCGCCGTGACCAAGTTTTCGCAGGAGATATTGACGAATGTCGAGGCTCCCTTAGAGAAGCTTCACGCTCTGTTCTGCGTGATGAAGTGTCTACGAACAGCAAGCAAGATCCAAGAGTCGCAGCAACTATCGTATTCAATACTTCAACAACTCGGCGAAAGTTTGCCTCGCGAAAGGGGCGATTCAGACCTCCTAGCAGAAATTGACAGTATGAGGACGAAAGTCCTTAACATGCCGGATGAATCCATAATCAATATGAAAGAATCGACCAGAAAAGAGAAGGATATGCTGCTTCTCGGACTGTACTCCAATCTCATCGTTGTCATGAATGATCAGAACCCCAAGAGAATGGATGATATCTGTCTAAGAATGATGGAAATCACAGTGGTTAATGGCTTATGCGCGCTGTCGCCTTTATCTGTGGCTCTCTTCGCTTTAGTCCTGGTATCTACAGGAGACATCGAACTTGCGTACCGGCTTGGGAGGCTGGCGTTGAGGCTTACTGAGAAGGCAAATGGGCAACGATTTTTGTCGGAGGTTGCCTTCTTCGTTGGAGGGTGTGTTTCTTGGGTATCGTGAGTCCAGATGTCATAAGATGGCTTAGCATACTGGTTTTTAATCTCACCTGCCGTCAAACTCCTTCTCGTTCTAACTCAGGGAGCCACTCCAGAGTGTCGCCGAGACTAACTTACTTGGCTATACCAATGGACAACAAGTTGGGGACGTCCTCTCGGCTCTTTCTAACTATCAATTCTACTCGTTGGCCATCTATCTGAGTGGCAAGAACCTGAAGTTTTGTAGGGATACCAGCCGTAAGGTTTCTGAGAGTCTAATGCAACGACATTACCTCTTTCTGTACAAGCAAGCTGTCGTTGTCTACAGACAAACCGCGGCCTTCATCGGTGATGTTGAGGGAGAAGAAGAAAGACCTGGCAATTTTCCTAGCTGGGATGATCTTATGACTCACCCCGAACGCAGTGCAAATATCGACTTCTCGTTCTACATCCAAGCCCATCTGTACATGAGAATCTTTATCTTGACACGTGATTTCACCAATCTCCCCAACGAGGGGCTACTTGTTCGGTTAACAAGAAAGCAGACGCCCATGCGTCCCATACTTTGGGTGGGAGTTTTCTTCGAAGGTTTGGTATCATTTCACCTGGCGCGACTCCTCGATGATTCTGATTACTATCAACAGGGCGAAGCAGCGCTTGCTTTCATTTCAAAGTGGCGCAATAGCTGCAATAATAAGTGCAACTTCGAAAACAAGTACATGGTCTTAGAGGCCATGCGATTGGATCTTAAGGATCCGGATCAGGCCGAAGATTTCTATCTCAAGGCCGTGAAGTCTTCGAAGGAAAACAGGTTTGTTCACGAGGAAGGAATTGCTTCTGAGCTAAGTGGTGACTTCTATCATCGAAGAGGAAATATTGCGAAGTCATACTCATTTTACCGGAATGCTATGGAATGCTACGGGACATGGGGTGCAAATGCGGTAACTCAGAGGCTCAAAGAGGATGTCCTTGAGAAATTTGATTCACGGCAAATCATTGCTCAACCAATAGAAAAATACATATCAGCTGTGGGTTACGGAGAAGAACCAATATCAACAACAAGGAAGAGGGCAGAATGAAAGTCTTCGTTTTGGGAAGGATAATGATGTACTTTATTTACTTAGGCGGGTAAGAGTTAATCTTAACTTC
>JAAMXK010006453.1:0-13700 GCA_019693575.1 Thalassiosira oceanica | reverse complement strand
ATTCCAGCCACCATCAGACATTGACACTGTGGATGACTTGTTGCAAAGATATTCACCATTGAATATGACTGTTTTTGCTCCTTGTAAAAAATATTTCGCTAGCTATCCCTCTAGCAAAAAATGGCCTATTTGTCCCCATCCATGCTGCCAACTGAGTCCCAAAAAATTGGAATCAGGTTATGATTGAGTAATCTACATTCCACTACTCACTATGGAGAATGCAATCAGCTAGTTTGTTCCAGTTGAGAGAAACTTGTTTGGCCGTGTTACTCACCACAATGCTGTGAATGTTGTAACTAATATTTGACAGGCCGTAACTCAGTCAGTTTTCCGGGCAACTTGGCAGGGGTTGCAGCGTTGGAAAGGTCTGCTCCTCCTCTTGGATATCGGCACCTCAGATGTGTGCATTTGATCACCCAGTTATGTAGCCAAATTCAATCTCCTTTGGCAGAAAACTGCACAAAACGTACCAAGTGAAAATTGAAAACCGAGATGAGGTCTGGAAAGCCAGAGAGCAGGAGAATACTATGGCACCGGATAGAATGTCCAGAGATTGAACGGTCTGGGAGATACATAGCTTCATATGATTGGTCCACAAATATATATTTTAGAGGTAATTTACTAGTAAGTGCCCCAGGGTAAACTTGATAGGTTTTTGCGCCAGGTAATGAGCTCTACTACCCAAGACTATAGACAATGTACCAATGAAAATAAAGAAAGACGACAAAAAAAACCAGAGCCCCTAAGGCGACGCAAATAGTTAAACAACAAATACAAGCCTCCCTTGAATGGCGGTTGTTAATTTCGAGTTCATCCCAGCATCAATGTCGTCTGATATGCAAATCCAAAGTCGATTGAGAGGCCAACCAACAGAGGCGCCGTTGA
The DNA here is from genome assembly GCA_019693575.1 of Thalassiosira oceanica. Taxonomy (NCBI): domain Eukaryota; phylum Bacillariophyta; class Thalassiosirophyceae; order Thalassiosirales; family Thalassiosiraceae; genus Thalassiosira; species Thalassiosira oceanica. The sequence goes on along the minus strand of JAAMXK010006453.1, from coordinate 12,815 downwards.
GGATCCCGATACAGAGATGAGGCCAGAAGGAGACGTAAATTATCTAATATGGACACACGGCGCTGGAAAGACTTTTTTAATACCAACCGCATCTAACTTCAGTAGCTGCTGGTTTCTATGGAATTGACTTTAGATGAACTTTTTTCCTGTGTGACCCTCTCAGACACGTGAGCGGTGTCTGGGGCACCGACGGGGTCTATCCTGTTCGGACGAGTGCCCTCTACATGCCGCCGGGTCCATTGGGTCGGTCTGTGGCCTCTGTCCAAGTAAATATAGCGTGAATGGCATCAACGCGGTCGTATGTCGATGACAAGGGCGAGGTAGTAGACAGGAGATAAGGTCCATAGTGTTGCAGTCATGTTGTAGTGTTAAAGATAATTTGCGCCCATGTTTCGATCCGGCGATCCTCATCGAGGGTTCCACCAGCTCATCTATGCTCTACCGTAGTACTATCCCTTTACACGTGGAACACGTCATATTCAAATGGTCCCCGTGAGGAGTCATCCGCCAGGAGACAACTCTCCGAGGGTGCCGTATTGTTTTAAGACCCTTATGGCACATGCCACCGGATACAATGTAAGTCCATCCCTTTTTCATTCCTCAACCTCCATGTAACATATAATTAGTTCTCGCTCCGATTCAATTTCTCCCGAAAAGTATCTGTTCCCGTCTAGAATGTTTCCTCGTATCAATTAGACCAATCTTGCTTGATTACCAGTCTGTGTGAGATTGAGATGAAATGTATTGAGACATTGAGGGTGTGTAACCAGGCCGCAACCAAGGTTTGGCAAGAGAATTGCATCATTTATACTCAGATAATGTTGACACCCAGACAGTTCGGCCTTCTTTCAGACCAGGGCACACTGCCGAGTGCTCCTCATTCCAGTAATGGTGATAGGAATTGGTAGCCCCCGTAATCTACGCCGGGTCCCTTATGTAGAGTCCTCACATTTTGGACTGATTCCATGTCAATAGCTTCGACCTTCTCTCATGCCAGGGTATCGAGCCCCGTCTACGGCCTTCTCTCATGCCAGGGTATCGAGCCCTGTCTACGGCCTTCTCTCATGCCAGGGTATCAAGCCCCGAGTTGGTCTTCGGCCTTCTCTCATGCCAGGGTATCGAGCCCCGAGTTCGGCCTTCTTTCATACCTGGGCACACAGCCGAGTGCTCCTCGTAGCACACAGCCGAGTGCTAATGACACTTCGGCCTTCTTTCAGACCGGTGCACACTGCCGAGTGTTCCTCGTTACGAATTGGCTCCACAACAATAGAGCTGGGCAATAGCAGCCACTCGGAGCGGGAATAGTAGTGTTAGAACTCTTCTTCTTTGCGCGCTCCCTAACTCTGTTTGACCTCGATATGGCAAGGGCACGGTGGTCCCCGCATTCAGTTCCTCCCCCCGTTAAGGAGGGCCAGGGCACGGCGGTCCCCGGACTCTGTGACACTATATATGGCAAGGGCACGGCGGTCCCCGAATTCAGTTAGTCCCCGTTAGGGCCAGGGCACGGCGGTCCCTGGACTCTGTGTTGTTATTCGTCCCCGTTTGGGCCAGGGCACGGCGGTCCCCGGACTCTGTGATAGTCCCCGTGAGGTGTCACCTTTGAGGCGGCAGCTCATAAATCTCACCATCGTCCGGTTGCTTGTAAGGACTCGACGATTCGTTACTCTCTTTTGGTTTGACCTGAACGTTTCGGAGACGCAGGCGAGTGTTAGTTGAATTGAATGTCAAAGTTTCTTCTCTATCGAGTTGGAGTACGTTGCGCCGCTGCATCTCTCGGTGCTGGTGTTTGCTTCCACTTGTCACATCGGGTAATCTCCCATCGATGAGTCCTCGAAGAGTCAATCTGTCGTCTCGCTTGAGGACTGTCGACCTCAACCCCTTCAATCAAGTATGGTCCAGGCGCACGGGCATCGTCGCAGTGCTGTTCATTGTCCAGGCACATGAGCATCGTCGCAGCGCTGTCGCGTCGTGAATCGTCACTCATTTCGTTGCTTCGTGTAAGGGGGCGCCGGTCCTATGTAAGTTAAAGCTACAGGCTAAAACTAGAGTAGACCCGTCCGTTGCTCGAGCAAACGGGATTGTCTGCGCTTGCAGAGGCATTGGGTCTGAATAAACCATGTAAATATTGCGTGAATGGCATCAACGCGGTCGTATGTTGATGACCAGGGCGAGGTAGTAGGCAGGAGATAAGGTCCATAGTGTTGCAGTCATGTTGTAGTGTTAAAGATATTATGCGCCCATGTTTCGATCCGGCGCTCCTCATCGAGGGCTCCCACCAGCTCATCTATGCTACCGTATCCCTTTACACGTGGAACACGTCATATCGGCTCCGATGTGCTCACCATCCCATCACGAGCTGTTTTTTCCCGGTGACCTGTCACTTTTGCTGGCCTCTGACGTCGCCGGAAACGGAATAACGCGAATTCGGACGGCCTACCCCCCTGACGAGGCCACAGAGGAGCCCAACACTCCCTACCATTGTTGTTGTTGTTGTGCCAGCCAACTAGCTGCTGCCCACTCACATTGTTTCTCAAATCTAGTCTAGACGACCGGGAGAAGAGTTTGAATATCTTGAATATCGCAATCGAACAGCGCTAGTAGTGCACTAGCCCTTAGCAATTTTCCATCAAATTTTATATGAGTCTGGACTGGTTGACGGCCAAGAATGCCTAGTGCAAAGTGTTTTGGCTAACTATCATAACACTTTGATCTTGTGGACGAGAGGTCCTACGGCTTGCAAGTTAGTTGGCATAAAAACACGTGACTTATATTATTCCTAGGCTTTGACCATCCTGCAATCAATCAATGAGAATTCATACAAAGATGGGGACACCAGTTCCTTCCTACTAGAGGTGTCCGCCAAGGACAAAGCCTAATTGCTATATTGTATTGGGGGCTTTTTGAGGGCATCCTCTACTCTTTAACCATCCCCAATCCTCCCCCACCCCACCAAATTTGGGGTCTTGGGGGGCTCACTAGCTGGGTCCCTTCCCTTGCAGTTTGTATGAGGGGGTATAGCGAGACTCAATCAACCAAAATCCCCACACCACAGCACGAGCAACACGCAAGATGGCCATATTGACGATCCATCAAAGGGTACCAAACAGCATACGAATGATCTCTCGGGCGAGTCACTTCCTGATACCAGTACTTGGACTGACTCTTCCTGCAATGCTATTCACAACATCTCAGGTGATTTGTGATTTGCACACCTGAACTAGACCTGATGCCCTGGTAAAGCGGACTCATCACACTCCTTACTTCCTAGCCATGACAAGGATCTACTGGGAGCATCAAAGGCTGTTTCTATTGCAGAAATTATGTGTGTCTTGCACAGAGTTTCGAGTTCGTGATCCGTCAGTTCACCGAAAAATAGTGCTGCATGAACATACAATACACAACTTTCTGGACCACCCGCTCGGCCAGAGGGTGGAGGAAGGGCGCTCCCTTCTTTCTGTTTCAATCCGTCACGCAAGCATTTGGTCGCTCAAATGCACTATTTCTCCATAGTCAAAACTTCAAAACAACTCAGTTTATCCTTTACCTCATTCTAACTTCTTTTCCATTTCCATTAAAAAGTTCAGCGGTGTGATGCCTGACAAAGCATCTAGGCCTCCGTAGACTCCCGGGGCCTGGAATCCCAACTTCTTGTAAAGAGAAACGGCTGGTGTATTCTTACTCATGACATCGAGCTTAAGCGTTGTGGGCCGGTCCAGCTCCTTTTCGACCATTTCCATCATCAGCCTTGCGATGCCCTGGTTTCTAGCCTCCTTTCTGACGTATACATTGTTCACAACTTTAGTCCTTGTGTTCAGATCGGCCGTTCCGAGCACGGTGTTCCCAGCTTTGGCTATTATGCAAACGTAGTCAGGCTTCTGTATCTGGTCGGCGTCGCAGAACGACCGCTCCGAACGGAGGTTGACGGATTTTCCCTCATAAGCCGTTCTTCGGCACTCCTGTATCGAGGGGAGATCGGCGGGGAGGGAGGCGCGGCATATTTTGGGCTTGGCCGGTGACTTTCTGCCCGTGGCGACCAAGGCGTAGGCGCCGCGCGATGAAGAAATGCATAGGATGATGACGTGTGACACCACAGCCGCAAAACATGATCGAATGAGGCGGTTCATTTCGGATCCAGTTCGCTACGGATAATCGCACGAGTGCAGGAGTAGTCCTTCCGTCCCTTGCTTCCCCTGCCTGTCTCTTCACCCCGATGACCCTCTCTCTTGCTGCTTTGAAGCTTGCGCCTTACTTGAAGGCCATGGATTCCTCGATTTTCCCGCTATTTTAAATATTCTCCCGCTATTTTTGGCCATGTGACATGTGACACGCGAGAAGGAAGGCAAGGGACACGTCGTCGCCGTAGTATCTACGCCCTGCCCGCCTCTCGAATCTCGAAGGAAATGCGGAGGAATACAGCGTCGCCTTGCTTGTCAAGGGCGTCAAACACTTTTACTGCTCACCGCCTCACGTGTAAACGACGTCTCCTCTACCCCGCACGCTGGAGGCCATTGTTGAGAGAGTGTGGGGACGGGGAGATAGCCGCCACAAGGGACGGGACAAAGCGGGAAGGTACACGCAGGCCCTGAAAAGGGACGCGCTCTTCGTAGCGCACGGCTGTGACATTACATGAAGCCTTGGTGGAGCCTTCGGGCTGCAACAGCGACATTGACACTCAGCATATCAATAAGTGGCGTCCAAGTTTCAAACGCGTTCTCATCAGTACCGAATGCACAAACCCGCCAGCCTCCCTTCACGGACCCAAGATCCGCCGAGGAGGTCGTTCAGCAGCAGCTTCACTACTATCAAACATTGCAATTCGAGGATGCCTACAAATACTGCTCGCCTGGAAACAAGGAGGTAGTCGGTTCAGCCTCTGAATTCGAAAAGATGCACGAAAATTCTCCCTACGATTTGGTGCCTGGCCACGCGCAAAGCTACGTTCTGCTGGAGGTCACACCCAATGACCTTTCGGCGGAGGCGATGGAGGAGAATGGTGTCTTCGGTGCTTCGACTGTGATGGTATATTTGAGACCGAGCCCAACCGCCCGGAGAAACTTCCCTGTCTACTTCTGGTGGGAGCTCTCCAAGCAGATTGACGAGGAAGACGGCCAGGCCAGGTGGATGGTGGATTGTATTCTACCCGATTTTGATGATCTCGACTTCGAGACGGAGTCTTTGTCCATCGAGCAGTTCGCAGACGATGACGACGACGACGACGAACTAACAATATTCTGGGACATGGACGATGATTCATAGAGAATGGACCCGCCTTGTACGTTGGCATCATGCTATAGAACATCTAGACAGTGCAGCCCGCCCGGTGAATACGCAACCTGTGAATAGCATCGCAAGTAGTAGCTACAGCATTTTGGTGATCAAATAAAATATGTCAAACGGGGGTGAACTTGGGTCGTATTATGACTGGGACCCTCCAGTCCAGAGTAATAGTGACTTTAACTTAACCATAGCAATGTCATTTCACTACGAAACCCAAAGTGAAATTTATTCATTGAGCCTGTGTCCCTTGAGGGGTTGTATTATGGCTGGGACCCTCAAGTCTAGAGAAATAGTGACTTTAACTTAACCATAGCAATGTCATTTCACTACGAACCCAAAGTGATATTCATTGAGCATGTTTCCCTCGAGGCAACTATTATTGGTCCTTGAATCAACAGGAGAGGATGTGGCATGGGTCTGCCATTCGCGTTGGCAACCAACCTGACTGATGCCAGAAGAAATACCAAAATCCCACTCCCGCTGTGACTTTCAGTCGACTGAATTGTGGGAGGAGCTTGGGAATCCAATTAATTTAATTTGAACCAGAATTTAAAGGTCAAACAGAGAGGTGAGTCAATGAATCTGAGGGTGGGTAAGAAGGCCTGAACATATCATAGACGGGGCCTAAAGTTTACTTAGTTTATGCGCAAGCGTATCTCTTAAATCATGGACTGTGCACAGTCTGCCCACAATGTACCAGCGGTGGTTTAATGCCTAAGATTTGCAATCCTCGGCAACAAGGAACAGTTGAGCACAGAGTTAAATGGTAAACATTAATTATGGCGTCATCATTTCATTCTGACCCAATTTTATAGGAGCAAAAGACACTGTGACTCAACTCCCCACCCAGCAAGAAGTTGTGGCTGAGGTTGCGTGACGATCTCCGACCAACGTCCAGTTGTGTTGTATTTTCCCCATTCTAGGCAGGCTCCGCCCGGACCCCCCCCCCAACATCAATCAATCAGAGACCAGTCATGAATGAATAACATCCCAATACAAGCCCCTCTCTCCTTCATTCCTTATTGAAACAATGAATCTCCCAACAGCACCTCTAAGCACTTAGGCATGCATGTAATTTTGTCCCACTCTTTATCAAGATGAGCGGAATAGATATCGCCCACATACGCTATGACTGTATTCATTGCGTCCTGAATGTTGTTGATTCTCTAGTAGCTATGTATCTGTTTGTTTGCTGGCTTAAATGCAGAAGTAATGGTTTCAAGGGTCTGACATGCCCCCACAGTCGTCGGCTGCCAAGGTATGGTAGTCCAAGGGGAAGGGGGGGCAGTATGACCGATGAGAGCAAGACAAAGCCCAGCGACGCAGGACATTGCGGTCCGCCAACCTTCTATCTCTCACAGTGCATAGGGGAAGGGGTAAATATACATGGATGCTAGGCCTAGGTCTCAGCCAAATGTTAAAAAAGATGGTTGCGGGGCTCAATCAAGATTGCACCAGACGAAGAGTTCAAATAAATGCAGGTGTATTGATTTATTCTCGTGTATGTATGTTATCTGCAAAGCCACCCCGAGGAGGGGGAGGCGCCGGCGAACAGCGCGAGAGCCGTGAGGGAACTCAACTGTTCTCGCTCCTCCTCGCAACAGTCCCAACTCGCCTTTCTCGCTGTCACCTCTACTAGACGTCGTCCTCGTAGTCGTCGTACCCCCCGCTCCTCGGACCCTTGGCGCCCCTCCCGAACCGCATGGTCAGCGCGTTGACGCTCCCCCCTCCGACCCCCGCGAGGAAGCTCGGCGGGCCCTCCTCGTCGTCCCTCCTGGTCAACGCGCCGTGACCCCCCAGGACGAACGCGAGGTCAGCCGCCGTGAACTCCTCCGTGCCGCCCAGCTCGTCGAAGCCGCGGACGTGGTGCTCGGCCTTCCGGTCCTTCACGATCAGGAGCGTCGGCATGATGACGATCCCGAGCTTCTCCACGAGGTACCGCGCGCCGGCGCCGGATCCACCGCCGCGGTCGTCGTCGCACCCCTCCACGTTGATCCGGACGAACCTCGTCTCGGGATGCTTCGGCGCAAGCTCCGACAGGCGGCGGTGGAAGACGTCGCAGCTCCTCGTCGTGGGGCGGTGGAAGTGCACGACTAGCCGGTCCGAGCGCTTCGACAGGTCGAAGAACACCCTGGCCACGTCGCCCCCGTGCTGACCCCCGCCGACCTCCTCGTACGTGCCGTGGCCGGCCTCGAGCCACTTGGTGCGCTGGTTCTGCGCGGCCTTCATCTGCCGCAGCCGGCGTTCCCGCAGCTTCTCGAGCTCGCCGTCGGTCGAGTCGAGGAGGGCGTCGTAACGCTTAATCTCGTCGTTGACGGCCGCCTCCTGAGCGGCCGTGGCGCGGAGGATGGACGACGCGGCATTGTTGCCGACGGCCTGGTTCGAGTTGCCGAAGCCGAGGTCCATCTTGGCCCTTCGTTTTGGTGGTTTTGCCCGCGGTCCCCGTGTCCTCCTCAAAATGAGACCGTTCGTTGGGGGAACGACGAGCAAGATGCACTCAGAATGAAATGGGTTGCTGTGGATGTCTTCTCCGTGCTTCTCGAGGCAAGGACACTCCTCCTCGCCTCCTCCTCGCTGCTTTCCTGCTTTCCTGGCTGTACCCTAGCGAGCATTGGTTTTCTCGTGTTACGTCGTGCACCAAGAAGTTTACAAAGAAACCCACGATCATACCCAATCTCCACGTGGAATATGTTTAGGGCTGCTCAGGAGGCGGACCTCTTCCCACCCTTTTGAGAAAAGTTTCTGCGGCTCAGGGGCGGGTGTATGGTCAACCTACCCGCTATGCCTCAAATACCATCTCAAGAACCGCATGTGCTACACATAGGTTTCATAGGCTCAAAATGAAGCTCTCAGTGAGCTGGATTCAAATCCATTCGGGGTCAAGCTAAGAAAAATGAAGGTTTAGTAGCACTTTCATCTAGGTTCTGTCATATCGAGTGAGAGTCTTGGTCTTATTTCAGTTGTTTTCCGCATGATTTTTTGCTTTTCCAACTTGGCATTTGAATTCTTAGCTTGACCCCTAGTGGATTTGAGCTCCTCTCACCAAGAGGATTTCAATGATGTCGACTCAGGCTCATCTTCAGGCGACCTCTGGAACTTGAGATGGTATTTCGAGGGTAGGCTGACCATACACCCGGCCTCAGCCAGCACATCGGCACAACAACGATGATGGTAGGGAGAGTCGAGCTCCCTATGGCTCTCCTGTTAGCCTGATGACGGTGCCCATGGCACCTATTCATCCCCAATACATCCCCTTAGAAAAGTGCTGCGGCTGTAGGGCTATTCCGATGGCTCTACGGCCGACGTTATTTATCAGACGAGCCGGTGCAAGTGCACCATTGCACGAGCCCGGTCTGCCGAGGTCTAAGAGCCGTTGATAACGTCACTTTTCTATATAGAAACCGGTGGCTACTGAAATTAGATGTGGTATCGAACTAAGTCTCTGCAGCGTCACGTGTCCATTGGGGAGTCGACCATCTACATATCCTTCTTGCCTGATCTCGGTGTTGGGGGCTCCTCGGCAGCACGGTGGCACCTTTGTCGGTTGGCCTCCCATTCATTCGAGTCCACCTTTGCATATCAGATGACACCGCTTCCGGGGGATGAACTAACTTGTCTATAAGTCTACTTTTGATGATGTCTCCAACCACCGTTGGATGGAGGCTCATGGCTGTGGAGACATTCAGATCGCTCTAGGGGTATCATGTTTTTTTGTTCCTTTTTTCTTGGTTTTCGTAGGTAATTTGGTGGGGGCGATTTTGCGTGACTTGGCGTGACTGACAACCCATCCGACTGACGACAACCTATCCGAGAGCCAGCCAAGCTGTCAAGAGAGAAATGATCTTCCACTCGAGATCCTTCGATGATAGGGGTGACCCAGGGTAGAGCTCGAGTTTCTGTTGGCTGTTGCACAAAAAGGCACAGTCAGTGGACGAGAATGCGTCACCTGGTGGTGTTACAACCCATCTTGGTTTTCTTGCTTTTTCGGCTTTGCATACCTGAAGCATTACTCTACCGAGGCTTAAAGGCTTATGAGTCTGTCAGTCAATTTTGGCCCTTACTATTTTCTGATAGCTAGTGTTCTGTACAATATATATTTGAAATTGCAACTAGTAGGTCCTTGCTAGCGCCTAGCGCTTGCTTGTCATCGTGAGTACGGGAAGTCTTCATCAGTTCAATTAGAAATTAAATTCAAACTTACTTCAAACCGCACCTCTACTTTTACAAATATTTCGTTGACGGACGGCGTCTTTGGCGTTTGGTTACCACATGACAATCCAGCAATCGACGAGCAACTTTGGGCATCTTTTGTCAATATTGTGAACGACTTCCACGGCATGGAATGGACGTTCGTGTTCCCAAGAGATCAACTCGTGTCGAATTCATGGACCTTGCTATTGAACTCCATAATGGCTCGGTTATAACACGAGTGTACGAGAAACCTCTTTGGCCCTTTACCAGTACATCCCGCCACACTCAGCGCATCCGCCTGACTGCTGAGCGGGTCTGGTCATAGAGGTCAGGTTCTTCGGTATTATCAGCTCAGCACTAGCGAGAACGACGTCCAGGACCAAATGAGAGAATTCTACGAGCGATTGCGAGCACGGGGACATACTAGAGAACAGCTTCTCCCATAAAGGCCATGCGCGCGGCCGGGTGATTGGAAAATTACATGTGGGATTTTTTTTACATGTGCAGTACAGTACACTAGTAGGCAATCAATTCGAAGCGATTGGAATATCTCGGCCGTAATATGGACTTTGATACTAATTCAAAGTCGCTACGATCTAGTCAGACCATTTTCAGATCGGAGTCGCGGCGGTTTGACCTCGATCGATAGTTTTGATAGCCGAAATTTTACAGTGTCCTTACATATGGGCGATGGCCAAATTCGTCGATCAAAGTCAATATCATGAATTTCAAGCCAAACGGACTTCAGAATCGTGATCGGCACCTCAAATAACCCCCAGTACAACATTATCCGGGTAATCTACATCGATATTTCGAAACATCAATCTGCTGTGCTCCCCTAGTTATCGCTGGTTGGCCGCGCGGCGCTTTTTGTTAGGCCGCATAAAGTTTTTTGCCGCGCATGGCCTTTATTGTTTTGGAAGGGACTTCACAGAGCTCGAACTTTTCTTGAGCTGCCGCCCAAAGAGCGGCTTGCCGACTCCAAAGAACGGAGCCGGAAACAAGACAGTGTGTTCTTTATTTTCCCTTACCACCCCGACGACCCCATGTCTTACCAAATCCAACAGTTGTGGCAATCACTTGTTGCCCAACCATATGATAAGCAACCACTCAGTGAGATTCGGAGTCTCCAAACCAACGAGCCTATTGGGGTCAACAGACTTACTTGTCATTGGATATACACGACACCGGAACATGGACAATGTTTTATCGCTACGACGTTTCGACAGGCTCCCGGTACCCAGTGTGTCATCATACAACCTGCATGACGGGTCCATTCCACTCTAAATGGGTTTATGTTGAGGGCGTACTTTGCAACAAACCGCTGACGAAGACAACAGTCAAAAGCTTACACCCTAGCTAGGCTTTGGTATTTGTGCCGAGTAGAATAGATTGCTGATACGAACTTCATAAGATATTTGTTATAAGCCAAAAGGCATCCATCACTCGGTGAATTGTCGCTTCGCTCTGTTGTTTGGAGGGTGTGCGCTCGCTTCTCTCGCGCGGTATTTGTGCCGAATAGAATAGATTGCTGATCTAAGATATTTGTTAGAAGCCAAAAGGCATCATTCATCACTCAGTGAATTGTCGCTTCGCTCCGTTGTTTGGAGGGTGTGCGCTCGCTTCGCTTGCGCATGTGTGGGAAGTCTTCATCACAAACAACCATCAATGCATCGTCAATCTCTATATTTTCTGCTCTATGTGCTCGGGACCCAGTCACGAGCGTTTTTTCCTAGCCGTGTTTGACTCTTGAACCCCACTGCCGTCGTCACAAACGGATGATGCAAGGAGATATCTAACTTTTGTCACATTTTTTCTGTTGCAGTCATTTCTACCAAAGACCAATTACTATGGAAATAATCTCAAAATGAGGCACTCACCGTGAAAACAAAGTCTCATTTGGAACCACAAAGGCTCAACAGACAGTGATACTGACAACGATATTAATTGTGCACTGTCCTCCGACTCTTAACAAAAGCATTGGACGGTCGGATAGACTTGTTATTTAGTATCACTGGTCTCAAAGCTCTGAATTCAACTTCAAAGAATGGAAAAGCCAGCCCAATGCAAAAGGTCAAGAAGATGCGTAAACTGAATGTGTGGATCTTGAAGTTGGTACTATTTGCGAGTAATATTTGCTTGCGAAGCACAACCTTGGGGCAACTGAATTGAACGACGGAGGGAACTACAAACATGCATTTAGGCACTTCCTCACGCTGAAAACTCTGGGGAATGAATGAAATGTCGCTGGTTGAGATCAAATGACCACTCACAGATTTGCACGAGGCCCAGCGATTTGAATGGATACCAGGATTCCACGCAGGAAATGAAGAGTAGTCAGCGAGGCGAAGCCTTGGCTTTGGGAGAAGCTTGGAATGAATGTTTGATTAGGTGATACAGCAAATCTCAAGACGCAGTGGATAACTAACTTGTAAAATGATTTCAACATAGATAAAAAATTAAATTCCATAACATATGGATTTATAATTGCGATACAATTGGTTTCTAGGTTTCGAAGTGCGTGACATACCTTTTCGCACCCTCAGACTTGCATTTCTCGCAGTACTGCTTGTTGTCAGCACGCTCACTATCGCTCGCAGTACTACTGTCTTCGTCGTCAGAACTATCATAGTAGATCTTTTCTTTCACGACAACCCAAGCGCACCCCCGCGCCCCGCCCCGTTCGCTCCACTTCCTCTGGCCAAAGTCGCAGCAGTTGCACATCTTGTTGTCGCACAGTGCGCAAGAGTCGAAGCAGCAGCGGCAGCCTGAGGCCTCGCAGGTCGAGCACTTGTTGGTGGGAGCACCGCACAACCTACTCGAACATGTGTGTGACTCTATCGTTATTTTATTAGCTACTTAAGACGTATCCGCGGTAGCTGGGGCATGATTATGGGAATGTGAGTGTGTACGTGAATGTTACCGCATGAGCTTCTGGTACAAGTTCCGAATGTGGATCGCGAAGGCTTTGATGGTGAAACAAAGTCCGAGCTGCTGGAGCAAGTATTCATGCGGGGTGGGGGCCGTGTACGAGTGACCGTAAAAAGCCCGAGTCCGGTTCTGCTTCCATCGCATGGAGGCAAGAGGGACGACACCATGGGGCGCTGGGGGGGCCGAGGCTCGCGCGTACATCCGGTTCGCGTTGGGTCTGTCGCAGCGGAAAGTGCACGGGGTTGTCGGCCTCAAAAAATTTGTTCCGAGCGAGGTCAGTAAGGTCTCGATAATCTAGTAGCTAGCAAAGCAATCTTCTCACGCCACGCACTCCCAGAAAACCACAGGCCTGTGGGGAAGTGTTGGCTTTGTGCGCACGCGCACGGTATGAAGTGAGAGTAGGCACTAAGGCGAGT
>JAAMXK010006432.1:0-24060 GCA_019693575.1 Thalassiosira oceanica | reverse complement strand
GTCACTATATTGGCGTCGGTGGCCAATGAGGGGGGTGAAGGAGAGGAGGGACAGGGACTGAATCAAGAGGACGTCAATGACGTCAGATAGCAGTGGCTGACGCCGCATGGCACGATAGTAGTTAAGTCCCAACACGAAGTAGACAGGAGATTATTTAGGGTTTGTAATCTGCAGGTTACTGTTTGAGCATGACCTTGATGGAGTTCTGTCACCCTCTCATAGAGCCTCCCATGCACTCAGATCCAATTGGAGGGAGAGAGACAAATTTTGTGTTGTTGAGTAAGCTTGAGACGGTGCATGACACGAATGATTCATCAAATGGCAGTGAACAACCAAAAAACGCATCAAAACCAATCATGGTGTTGAGTCTTCGGTAGTTGAGCACTTCTCCTTCGCTGGAAAGACCATGTTCAAGGAATCCCTGCCAGAAGTATCACTGCACACAGGCACAACTCGGTGACGCTCGAAGGCACAATCAGGCTTCGCAACGCCGCAACAGAGCCCTGAAATGCACCTTCACCAATGATCTCAAGTCCCTTGCTGAATTGCAGAAGGGCTGGGTTGCTACAGCTATCCAAAGTCCCCAGAATGCATAATTTCCCAGCTTGGTGGCGGTCCGGGATGACCACGCTTCGTAGCGCCTTCAATCCTTCAAATGTCTAGGTAGTCTCAAATGAATGTCCCACAGTGGGACCCCTCATCAAACTCCACTTCGGCCAGGTTCCTCAAGTCTTTAAATGCTCCACTGGGAATATCTTTGACTTGTGTGGGCCGTGCAGACTCATAATTTAAATCAATTTTCCATCCCCGCCCCCATCATGTGAAGGGTTGTGTTCATCTGGAAGCACTTCGGGCCGTCTAGATCAATAGTCCAAAATGACTCTATCAACGTTCATCTTCACATTGGCATTTGCGGCATCAATTTTCCAAATCGGTGTTGGTCATTCTCGCTAGTTAGGGGCACAAAGTGGGATAAGCTGGGCCGCCAACCGCCAAGAGGAACCCGAGTGAGTTAAGAGTTAAATCTCAGGTAACTAGCTTACTTGAAACTTAAGGTAAAAATTTGAGGACTGGTCCACAAAATTTTGGCAGGTTTGAACCATAAAGAAAAGCTCGCGCGGCAGGAACAAGGAACCCATGATACCAACATGCGGTGAACTTTTTTCCTGCGTGACCCGCGCGCTGTAGGAACCGACACGCGCGGACTTTAAACTAGCGTACGTAGCTAGTATTAGAGCGATCACCGACCGACCAAGCCGTTAGAACCCGCCGCCGACGTCGCAAAAAATTTAATGGTCGCAAATCAGGCGATGGAACATCATCAGGTGATGGAACATAAGACTGTTTCACTAAATAGGGGTGATGCGCGGGCTAGCGCGTGCGAGGTTACGCAGCAGCTCTTAATTTTCAACGCTCCGAAATGCAAACGTCGACCAGCATGTTGATTCCGCCGGCGTTACCGTTGAACGCGCCGTGAAAAGATCTTTCCAACGATGTGCTACTCGGATTTGCGGCGCCGATCAAAGTTTTGTTTCGGGGCGTTGATTTTTTGCCAGCTCGAGATGACGCGATGCGCGCCGGCCGGCCGATCACTCCTTGTTAGCGAAACAGTCTTACATCCTAGACCACCTCCATCCGGAGGATGTTCCACTGTCCGATTTTCGACCATTATATTTTTTGCGACGTCAGTGGCGGATGAACTTTTTTCCTGCGTGACCTTCGCGCTGTAGGAACCGACACGCGCGGATTTTGAACTAGCGTACGTAGCTAGTAGAGCGATCACCGACCGACCAAAGCCGTTAAACCCCGCCGCCGACGTCGCAAAAAAAATGGTCGCAAATTGGGCGATGGAACATCGTAGATCACCTCCATCCAGTGGCAGCCAAAAGTCAAGCATTTTTCGCGCAGTCGGTCGCGATCGCTCTACCTAGCTAGCGCGCGCGCGTGTCTGAGAGGGTCACACAGGAAAAAAGTTCATCGGCGGCCAAAAGTCAAGCATTTTTCGCGCGGTCGGTCCCGATCGCTCTACCTAGCTAGCGCGTGCGCGCGTGTCTGAGAGGGTCACACAGGAAAAAAGTTCATCATGCCCTTCCGACCAACAGACCACGACAATGCTTGACTAAACCATGACACTGTTTACATAGGAATTCTGTTGGAGGTGTGGACCGGCGGTTTTTACAGACCTGTCAACATCCCATGGCACATTGGACCCCCGGCCCTCTTTCAGTGTCCAATTGAAGCCGGTGCTGTTAAGCGTTAAGCTGGCGATGCAATCTTGCTTGAGTTAACCAATCAGCCATGTAGGCTGTTCGCTGGTTTCATCAATGATCCCCTGATTGAATGGGGCGTCACAGTTGCTGTGTGCTCTCCTTGCTGCAGTATTGGGATGAGCTCATTCCCAGGTGCTTGGATGTATGAACTGTACTCTTCAAGTCAGGAACAAATGCACCACAAAAAGGAACTTTACCCTCCCCAGATCCCTAGTAAACCTTTTTTGACAAAACAGATAAGCTTACTTGGAGCACAATAGCTCCGTAACTGGCAGCCAGATCCGCCTATTTCTTGTTTGCAATGAATTCTCCAGCTCATCAGCTTTCCGAACCTTGTCTCAGTTTTTCGAATTTCAAAGTAGTTCTTGAGCCACATTCCACCAAAGAGTACAGCAATGTTGACCATAATGTAATTGCCTGATTCTGTTGCTCCCACGCGATTACCCCCCCTTCGTAGAGGAGGACATCGTCCACCTGGAGGACGCGCTGACGCTTGCTCCCTTTCCCGTTGTCGTCCATGGTCTCGTCCGTCTTGACTTCTGTAGTCTGCACTGCGCTTCAGCACAGCACTCTGCTCCTCCGTGTCCGCGGGCGGGCCGCGGGCCTGAGGGCCAAACCCGCCAACGGGGGAGGGACCCCAGGTCCGGAGAAAAGCGCCGTGGAGACTGTCCGTGCGTGGTGAGAGCACACCCCTTTTGAACTGGGGTGCCCTCCCTACTCGCAACAAGCCACCGGTAGCGGTACTGAAGCAACCCTTCGCCTGCTTGTAGGTAGGGCCCCCAGCCCCCAGACCCCAGTTCAAAAGGGGTGGTGAAAGCAGAGAACAGGCAGGCAGTCAGAGGCAGTGTGCATGCAGGCAGCCCTTCCCTTCCGTCTAAACGGTCTGTTTTACGGCCCTTCCCTTCAGCGGCGGGCCTGTGGCCTGTGGAAGACAACCCGGTTAGGCATCACCTCTCTCCTCTCCCCCACTCTTGGTATTCTTGGTCAGTATTCGGAGAAGGTGGAGGAAGACGCTGAACGACTCTGCTCTTTCTCGCCGTGCAACGGCGTACTCGATTGAGAGGACTTGCGTCCTCCACGCTAGGGACCAGGCTGACGGGAGGCTGTGCGAAGGAGAGGAAGAGCCATTTGAAATCTTGCCTCGAACAGAAAGGCGTAACTTGGTTTATTGCTCTC
The DNA here is from genome assembly GCA_019693575.1 of Thalassiosira oceanica. NCBI lineage: Eukaryota > Bacillariophyta > Thalassiosirophyceae > Thalassiosirales > Thalassiosiraceae > Thalassiosira > Thalassiosira oceanica. Next base: position 20,614 of record JAAMXK010006432.1, on the reverse strand, counting down.
GAGTAGCGACGCAGATTGGAGCTCATCATCACGAGGAGAGTCTGGGACGAAAACATTTTCGCACCATGGACGGCGACGACGCAAGAGGCAGAAAACGCAACTGTGACCCCAAGTTGGACAGTTTTTTCCTCTACGAAGGGGGAGAAGTCGCAGAGGAGCTGAAAAGTCAAATCACTCGAATCCGCATTGGCCCACAAGTCAAAGATATTCCTCGCGACGCATTCAGAGGCTGCATCAATTTGGCCGAAGTCCAGTTCGACGAGGGGTCGTTAGAAGTCATTGGAGACCACGCATTCCGTGGATGTGAGGCGCTACAAGAAGTGGTCATACCTCCGGGCGTCACAAAGTTGGGCAGTAACGCATTCTTGTACTGCACCAACCTGGCCGAAGTGCAATTCCACGAGGGACTGGAGATCATTGGACAGAGCGCATTTCAAGATTGCAAGGCGTTACAACAAGTTATTCTTCCTTCAAGCGTCACACTGTTGGGTGGTTGGGCATTCTGGGGCTGTAGCAACCTGGCCGCAGTGAAGCTCAATGAGGGACTGGAGATCATTAGGATGAGCACATTCGGTCTCTGTAGGGCGATACAGCGAGTGACTGTACCCTTGAGCGTCACCAAGTTGGACACTTGGGCATTCAGTGGCTGCGGCAACCTAGCATCTGTGCAGTTCAGCGAGGGACTTGAGATCATTAGTGAACGTGCATTTAATGAATGCACGACGTTGCGAAGCGTGACCGTGCCGTCGAGCGTCACCGAGTTGGGATATGGGGCATTTACTGACTGCACAAATTTGACTGAAGTGATAATTCTGGGTGGAGAAAGGCTCCTCAATCAGGGATTCCTTAAACGTGGTCTTTTTAGTGGACGAGGAGTGCTCAACCAACAAGCACTCAGTGAGATGATTGGTGATGGAAATTCACTTCGTGATTGTCCGGCCACCAATGCATTTAATGGCTGTCCACTGACCAACGTAAAGATATCCATCCCGCGGGCACTATCTGAGCGCGTGGAGCGGTTGCCCAGAGAATGCAGACTATCGATCGAGCAAAGGGTTCATAACCTGCGCCGTCTTGAGTTGACACAGGATGGAAATATCCTGGTTTGCTTCCCGCTTATCCGCGGACCCTCTGGCTGGAACATCATTGAAGATGCCAATGACGAGACCGCCGAGAGCCTCCACCAGATACTTCGGCTGATTTCTTTTCACGAGCTCAAGGAGTCGAGCATCCTGATTGAGCTTGCCATGTGGAAGTCGAGGTTGGTCGAGGATCGGGCTCGCGCAAATTGCCGCGCTTCAGTTCCTGACCCGGCAAAGAGTTTAATCATTGATTATTGTGGCTTCACATGCTTCCTGGAGCCTGCCATCGAGGGTGATTAGGTTAAATGAAGTGAAGTTTTGACTGATGTTGGTCTGCCCTATGCTGTAGTCTTCATTCACAACTTAATTGTCTTCCCGAACGTAGACTCATCTAGATGATTGGTTTCTGAGCCTTTCCTGATTGTCCATTGACCGCCATCAAGATATCTATTTGGCAGCGTTATCTCAGTGCACAGCAAGGCTGCCCCAGGAATGTAGGCTTTCAGCTGTGGGAGTATTCATTACCTGTGATACGTGATGTCACTTTCGGGCAAATAATTCACGTCCAAGACACAGACAATAGACTAACATATAATAATAATAATCTTAACTTACTATAGCTATCACTGGTATAAAGCTCGAGCACGCAGCCGAGCAATTCTAAAACTCCTGCCGCAAAAAATGCCGCCGAACAAGAAGACTAACTAAAGTCGATAATGCAATTGGAATATCTCGGCCGGGAAATGGACTTTGCTCTTATTTCAAAGTTGCTACGCTCTATTCAGACCATTTCCAGACCATGTTCGAGGCGGTTTGGCCTCGATCGACCTCCTGGACCGTCGGCAATTTTACAGTGTCAGTCTCCCAAGCACGTCGGACCCTCGTGATTTGGCTTTCGTTAGCTAGCGCTAGCTAGTGTACGATACCCGAGTGATTTGTACGGCGAAAACATACCACACGGCAGGAGTTTTCCACGCACGAGCTTTATTGAGGAATTCCAACTCACTTCTTGGGTGTCACTTGCTATTTCTCTCACAGGAACATATACAATTAGACTGCTGAGAGCCTTCACCAGATACTTCGATTGATTTCCTTTCATTAGCTCAAGAGTCAAGCATCCTGGTTGAGCTTGCCATGTGGAAGTCGAGCTTGGACGCATGGGCTTGCACAGATTCGTACAGCGTCCCTTTTGTCGGAGCCAACTGCCTCTATGCCCCTCAAAAGAGCAAAAGTATAAAAACTTTATAAAAGTAAGTTACAAAACAACCCCAGCACAAGACAACACTGCATCGAACAAGCAGGGGCATAAGCTCGTATGGGACCGAGGACGACAGTGTGACAGCAATACAAAAGACATTGAACCCCCTGGAAAAAAGTAATGCTTCAGGTACGCAAAGCTGTAAAGCAAGAAACCCAACGTGACAAAGCTCGGTAAACTGAACCATCTGGCGATGGCCAATATTGGCCGAGGTGCGGTGCGCCAAGAAAGTAGGGGATGGGTGTATTCCAGAGCAGAATCGTCCTCCCTTCACAATTCTGGCATCTGCCGAGGTCGTTGATCCCGTAATCACCGAAGTTTTTGGTCACGAAGTTGAACGCCCCGCAACTACACGGCAAGAAGGACACCTCTGTTTGAGACGTAGATAAGCCTCCGATACCCAGTCGAGGACGTTTCTAGAGCATTTTTGACGTGTAGAATCCAAATATCGCACTCGCTGACGGCCATTATCATTGTATGAAGAGGTATGAAGCGAGCAACAAAGAAGCGCCCTTGGTGACATCACTGTCTTTGAAAAGCGACGATGTTCAAACGGTGATCTACATGCTGCTGCCGACTCACAGGTGAACTCAAAATATGTTCAAATGGATGTAGGAACCTTGACTGACGGTCTTTCTCCCAATATTCATCAATCTAATCTATGGCAATCGCTTCTATCATTCGATAAATGCAGTCATCCATCAAAACGCCGGGCTGCAGAATTCTACATAGTAAAATTAGCTAGAGAGCGAGAAGATCGACGATATAAGCAGTGTCACTACGGTAGACCGACTTTGGGAAATATATTCGAAGAAGTTGGAACAGCAGCGTTTCTGGGGATAGTTCGATGCCCTGAATCCAGCTGTGGTGCTCGCTTGTCCTCGTCTTTCCTCGATATCGACAAATTCGTTGAGCGCAGCCCACCATCATGTCGCCGCTGCGTAGAATGCCCGTTGAAGATCGAAACTTTCCGACTGCCAAAAATCGACTAGCCTTTGAACATATGAACTACAAATGTTCTCAACATGCCAATAGGACTTTGAAATGTCGCCAAACTCCGATCTCCTGCCGAGTAATGTCGATTCGTTGGTCGATCTTCCCTAAGGTGATGTACGGTAGTTTTGTGCCGGCTTGGCGCCGCAGCCCGGCATTTTGACTTTTTGGGCCGCTCTGGCTGTGTTTATTTCCTCGCTTCCACTTGCTTCTGATCATTTGCATTTCAATCGCGTGATACCTCAATCAAGCATTACTACAGCAAGGCTTATGGAGGAGCTCGACTCTCCCTATCATTGTTGTGCCGGCCGAGCCGGCGGGGTGCTGTCGCCGGACTCATGCTAATGCTCATAAACTATAAACCCCAAAAAAGAAGTAATACATTTCTCAATAGAGCAGCCCTTCCTCCATTGCGAAAACGTTCATAGAGTTCCCTGGGGCGACTCCTTAATGCTGAATTTGGATGAGCCCGGTGGCCAATAAATTTTGGCCCTTTCAGCGGATTTGCTAACTTTCGTACCCACTTTGATCTAGCTAGAGTGAGGTACTACGGTACGCTCATTACACACTTTGTGAAAACCCTTTTTAAAATGAAAACCCATCCCTCTTCATATTAACACTTCAAAATGTCTATGTTGGGAATAGATACGGAATTCGACAACATTGGAGAGTTTGACAAACATCTCAAATGTGTTCCTAGTTCCACCACGTCGTATGTGGACTAGACTTGGCTGCCAAAAACCGTCGATCTTATATAAAGGCAATGCGGAAAAATTGACAAAAGAGCCGCTACAACGAGAGCACAGCTGATCGAGATTTCTAAATATCGATAGAAATGACCGGACAAATTGTACTGCTATGTACCTTTATTTGAGGTGCTGATCATGAATAGTCGACCAAAGCCAAACTGCCGTCCCACCTACGATCTGGAAATGGTAAAACTAATTAACTGTAGTTGAGGCATGTCTGGATAGCCTCACACCCCCTCGAATAGGCCTTTATGAAGGGCTTAGATGATGGCAAATTTGTCCCTATCAATTTTACACTTCAAACATCCCTAGTAATCCGCCTAGAAATAAATATTTTTGGGACCAATGTTTGAAGCTCCATAGCTCGTAGACCATCGGATCTTTGGACATTCTACCTGGAGCCATTGAATTCTCCTCCTCTCTTGCTTTCCAAACCTCATCTCGGTTTTTCATTTCCCATTGATAGGTTTTTGTGCAGTTTTCTGTCAAAGATAATTGCACTTGACTACAAAAGTTAATAAGATACGCACACATCTGAATTGTCAATGTTTAAGAGGAGGAGCAGACCTTTCCAAATCAGCAGAGAGAGCCAGCAGGGCACCCATATTGACAGAGTTATGGCCCGGCAAATATTTGTGACTGCAACTGACAGCTTTTTGTTAGAGAATCAGCTAGCAAAATAAAATTTTGACAAAGAGCAAATCAGTCATTTTCAACGGCTAATAACTTCTCAACAAGATGTCAGTTGGTTTAGATTGAGATGACAGCTGGATTCTACAAAAGAAGAGCTTTCTTTTGATCTCATTTTTTGGGACCAATGACAACATAAAAATAACGTGATAACAGTGCAAAGAGAACGTGAAAATCAATCACCAAAAGTGCGTGCCCTGCTGGCGGTTTCTGCAGTTCTGAAATCCTCATTGGATGTAAGAACGAGAATGAGCCCTCTCCCGTCGCACAACTATACATACTTGCTGAGATATGGCCATTTGAAGTTGACCCACAAGACAAATTTTTTATTCGATGAGCTGGGCATGTTGTGGGCACTCCTTGGAAACAACAACACAGGGCATGTGTCATTGGGACCTAAGATGACTGTACATACTGTGTGTCAGGAGTGTCATAGGTTTGTGTTCTCTCTGCGTTACTGGCATGGGACATCATTTACACCCCTTTCGGCTGTGCCCAGATATCTCGGCTTCTAGCGGTCGGATTTGGACATTTAATTTGAGTGATCCTAGGTGTTCTACATTTGATGCTGATCACAACACAGCCTATAGATTTGGTCCCATTTCAATTCTCTGACTCTCAGCGACACATTCAAGATCTGACAAAATGGACCCTTACATGCACCAAAAAATTCACTGGTGGGAATCAAACCCCAACCCAAGAAAAAGACCTCATTGGATTCGTCGTCTCTTCAGGATTCCCTCTATGGCGTTGAAAATGGCCAATTTTCAGAGGACGATCTACGCCCAACCGCGCAGAAGGTGAACTCCTAATGTATCGAATAGGATGTAGAAGCTTCGAACGACGGTCTAACTCCCCATATAAGTGCGGTCACTCGCTCAGCCTGCAATATTTTGGGTTTGGGCGGGCCGGCGAGCAAACCAAAGCACGAGACGAAGCACGGGAGATCGGAGACAGGGGCCGAGACCGAAATGATGGGGAGCAGCGTAGAAGACCGTCGGACCATTGAAGTAGACGTAAATCGAGCCGCTGATCACGATGGTGCAACTCCGGAGGGGCGAAATCCAACGGCAAAAAAGTTGTGGACAATTTTGTCGACCTCCGCGATGATGCGCGATGTCTGCTCTAATAGCGGCGCCGTGTAATTTCAAACGCAAAATTCGGCGACGCCGGCTGCACAGCTGAACTAAGAATATGTTATAGATGCTCCGTGATATCTCAAATGTTGTCGAAGTCCCAATATTGGCAGAGTTCCGGGCCCATCGTCTCGTTGATTTCGCTCGTGGTGCCGCTGGTTGTTTTGTTGTCCGCCCCGTGCGCGCCGGCCGGCCAAACCCAAATTATTGCAGGGGTCCACGTGGAGACTCGAGTGACCGCGCTTATTCATCGATCTAGGCCATCGCTTCCATCGATGGTTCTACCTGCAATTTGCCGCGGCGCGGGTCTTCGCTCGCGGCGCCGCTAGCTTCGCGCCGCTAGCTAACTTTACTACATACTTGGTGGGTGCGGTAGACTTTTTGGTCTTGGATCACACGCGTCTCAGCACGCATGTGTGAATCATGGTTTGGCCAGCGGAGTTGGTGGACCCATCTGCCATGGCTGTTGTCGGATGGCCAAAATTGGCCGCTAAGGGGTAGAATTCTACCCCTTAGCGGTTTAGCTCAGCTCCTTTGATCTTAGCTAACGGGTAGAATTCTACCCCTTACTGCAGCCGGGGTTAACCCCGGCTAAGCTAAGGTGTAAAATTTTACACCTTAGCTTAGATCAAGGGAGTTGAGCTAAACCGCTAAGGTGTAAAATTTTACACCTTAAAGGCCAAATTCGGCCCTTCGGCAAGAGAGGCAACCAAACCCTCGAACGGCTTCCCCGGCCGAACCAGTCGACAGACACCGGCCATAGGTGTCCCTCTACCTTGGGTTCACAGATGGTTCGATTTCTGGTACCACTTTCGACCCTATCGTCGGCCAACCGTGGTGTCACTTTTTGAGCCGCCCCACCGCGGGCGAAGCTAGAGAGCGACGAAGGCCGAACTCTCCTACGGTTCGTCCCCGGCCGGGATATCGCAGGCGGTCCATCCCTGGACCCACCGCGGTCGAGCGGCGACACTGGTCCGTTCTTGGTCGGCTCAACGGTCGAGGATGAAGGCCCGCCGGTGATTTGCCTAGCTTCCACCGCGGGCGGAACGCCCATCATGACGCCACACGTCCCGGCTCCTCCCTGCCGCGGATCGGAGCTGCGCGGTGCACGGTCGATTGGCGACGCTGGTTCGGCCCAGATTCGCACATCGGGCGAGGACTGCTGTCCGCCCCGCCGCGCCTAGCTTTACACCGCGCACAGAACACTCATCACGACGCCACACGTTCGGGCTCCTCCCCGCCGCGGATCGGAGCGACGCGGTGCAAGGGATACATCTAAGGATCACCGACGGTCGATCGGCGCCGCTGGTTCGGCCCGGATCGGCACATTGTGCGACATTAAGATCCAACCGCGGCGCCCTAGTTAACTACTAGTACAGCCAGCCCAGCACGGCCCGAGGCGAAACGGCCCCACCTGCCGTCCATACCGATCCAAAAGGTGCTAGAGATCCATCACTACACCCCATGCGGTCGAAAGAAGCCAATACTTGGGTCTCGAACGGTGCATGGGACCGAATTTAACCCGCAGACCACTCATGGGGGCGCAGGAGCCTACTTTTTCGTCGTTTTTGGTGCAAAATTGGCTGGAATAAGCCCATGAATAGGATGGAATAGTGAGAAAACATCACCTCTGGTATTATGTAAAGGATGGCATACTTGGAATCATCCAAAACGCACAACTAGAGCCCGAGATAGCTAAAGTGTAAGATTTTACTTAAAATGATTCGTCGGTTTTGGTATTATTTTGAGTCATATAAGCCCACCCATGAGATGGAAATGACAGAAAACATCTTCTGGCATATCATGACAAGGATGGCATGCTTGGAATCGTCTGAAACGGCCCACTACAGCCCGAGATAGCTAAGGTGTAAAATTTTACACCTTGCATTTAAGGTGTAAAATTTTACACCTTAGCCTCTCTTTCGGCCGAAATAAAGGGTCCACTTCGTGGGTACACCACAACTACCCCATGGCCATTTTGAGTGATGTAGCACCTATGACCCTCAGTTTAGGTCCCATAGAGATGATTTATGTCAATATTCACCCGAACCTGGAGTCAGTTTGGAAAGCCTGCACCTTCAAAGTTAAGGTGTAAAATTTTACACCTTAATTTTTGAGCCGGGGTTAGCTCTCTACTAGCTAGCTAGCTCTACTAGCTAGCTAGAGCTAGTAGTACTACTGATCGGGCGAGTGGCGAGATAGACTGCAAAAAATGGGCGGGAAGGAAATGCAAATCGCTTGGTGCCACAAACGCACAAACGAGTCAAACGAGCGACTCGGCGTCTCGGCGTCCTCGCCTTGGAACTTGGAAGTATCGTATTGTACCGCCCACCGGCACCGACGTGCGACGCACCCACTCCTCCCCCCGACCGCGTGGCCTGACGACGTTCGGCGCGGCGGTCTGGGGCCCGCCCCTCCCCCTACTTTGACTCACATGAGTAAAATGGTTGATGCTGCCGCGGTCGCGGAAGAATGCGGATCACCCGCGGCGAAGGAGGAAATCTGTGGCATTTGCTTGGGAGTACGAACCAACCCAGTCGACTTGCCATGTGGCCATCCATTCTGCGAGGGGTGTCTGTCAGGCTGGAAGTCTCCTTTCGGGTCGAAGGGTAACGTGAACAAGACCACTGAGCGCAGAGTATGTCCACTCTGCAGGGCGCACTCCCCCCATCCAGGGAGATGGTCTCGCAGTTGAAATCTTACCGCTTAGAGCTGAAGAAGCTGAAGGGATTAATTTCACATCCCAGTCATCCATATGTTGCTGAACTCGGCCTAGAATACATCATGGCTCAACACTCGCATGTGGAAAAAAGGCTGGAGGTGCTATTGGAAGATATCGGGGAAGGATGGGACGGGGTAACTGTCCTGGGAAACGCCAACCCTTCTCAAACGATTAAACTTTCCAAGTACATAGCGATAGCAGCAGTCAGCAACGATATCAAGACGATAGTAAGATGGATAAAGTCTGACCGATCCAAAGCTAAGGACAGAGCTAATGCAAAGCTTCCTGAAGAGGACTACGAAAAACCACTGCTTCAGGTTGCGGCGTCGCCAGAGCATCTAAATCTGATGTCGATACTCTTGCAAGAAGGTGCGGACGTTGACGGACAAGATTCAACTGAGGCGACGGCGCTTAAGCATAACATTGGCCAAGTCTGCAGTAAAGTTACGAGGTTATTGCTGTCCTGGGGCGCTTCGTTCGAGGCAGCCCCAGGGGAGGGGAACTATCCACCGAGGGAAACATACGCCGGTGTCGCGCTCGAGTGCGGGAACAATGAAATGGCCGATCTGCTTCAGTCAGAGTTGGGCGGTCGGAGGTGCGAGATCGTCAACCTCACTTCGCGCCCTGATCTCGTCGGCAAGACCTGCGTCGTCAACGAGTACCTAGCCGACGAAGATTTGCTGAAAGTGGCAGTGGAGGGCAGGAAGAAGGAAGAGCTTGTGCTCAGTGCAGACAACCTCAAGCGACGGGACCGGACACCGGAGGACTGCGGTTACTTCATTGAGTTCAAGGGCGGCAGAACGATCCGCCATGAGTTTGACTCGAAGGAAGAGTGTCAGGCATTCATAGCGAGCCTGAGAAATGGGGAAGATGAATCGACAGTGACCGCAGAGGACGAGGCTAGAGCGGAGAAAGCAGCGACCGATCTTCTTGCCGAGTTGGGTCTGGATGATGTGTGCGTTGAGCAACCTTCTGGTCAGAGGGCTAGCAAGACGAAGAAAAAAGGGAAACGAGGCAAAAAGAAGAGGAGGTAGACAAACTTGGCCTGAGCCAACCTGGCGTTTGCTTGATTTAAATCACTCTTACAGATGCTAAACGTGTGTTTGCTGTTTCTCATGGATGTCCTTCTTTGAATATTTCTTGATCTTCTCTGTCTTCCTTTTGGACCACGTGTGGAGGCGGGGCATGTTCCAACCTCAGTCCATTTGAAGGGAACCCTTGCATGGAAGCCCATGCGAAGGAAGTGAGGCCTCATTATCCTGAGAGGTGATATGGGATCTTTAGCGGTGAATTAAAGCTATTCAGCCCTTGATCATCAAGTATTGTAGTGGTGGCGAGAAAGTCAAGTCAAAAGTTGCGCATAAAGACCACGTCAGTCAATATCTCGACTAATTTATAACCTATCCACCCTCGATAGCAGGTTCAAGAAAGTCCGTGAAGCCGCAGTACTCCATGATCAAAATCTTAACCGGGTCCGGAACTGAAGTACGGCAATCTGCCCGTGCCAGATCCTCGACCAATCTCGATTTCCACATGGCAAGCTCAATCAAGATGCTGGACTCTTTGAGCTCATGGAAGGAAATTAGTCGAAGAACCTGGTGGAGGCTCTCTGCAGTCTCATCATTGGTATCATCCACGGAGTAGAAGTTAGAGGACCTACGGATAAGCGGGAAGCAAGTGAGGATATTTCCGTCTTGTGTCAACTCAAGACGGCGCAGGCCATGAAGCCTTTGCTCGATCGATAGTCTGCATTCTCCGGGCAACCGCTGCATGCGCTCAGATAGTGCCCGCGGGATGGATATCTTTACGGTGGTCAGTGGACAGCCATAAAATGAATTGGTGGCCGGACAATCACGAAGCGCACTCCCGTGACCAATCATCTCATTGAGTGCTTGTTGGTTGAGCACTCCTCGTCCACTGAAAAGACCACGTTTAAGGAATCCCTGGTTGAGGAGCTTTTTACCGCCCAAAAGGATCACTTCGGTCAAATTTGTGCAGTCACTAAATGCCCAATTGCCCAACTCGGTGACGCTTGAAGGCACGGTCACGCTTCGCAGCGCAGTGCATTCATAAAATGCACCTGCACCAATGATCTCAAGTCCCTCATCGAAGTGCACTTTGGCCAAGTTGATGCAGCTTATGAACACCCCAGTGCCCAACCTGATGACGCTCGCAGGTATGGTCACTTGCCGTAACGCCGTACAGTCACGGAATGCGTACTCCCCAATATTTATCAGCCTCCCATTGAACTGCACTTCGGCCAAATTGATGCAGCCTCTGAATGCGTCGCGAAGAATGTCCTTGACTTTCGTGCCGATGCGGACGCGTGTGATTTCACGTCTGCGCTCCCTTGGTATCTCACCCCCTTCGTAGAGGAAGAGTTCGTCGTCCAACTGATGGGGGGCGCTTTCGCGTTTGTCCCCACTCCCCCTCGCGTCGTCGTCCATGATGTCAGACTTGCCCTCGCCCACCGCAGTTTGCTTGCGTTCGCTTCTTCCCGGCCCTCGTCGGCCTCGTCGGCCGGGGCCTCGCCTCACGCCGCCCGCCCCCGGCCCCGCGGCGGTGGCAGATGGGGGGCAAGATCACAATTTTGCGCTCCTTTTGCTACTGACTACGCTTCCATAAACGCAGTCGGTCGTCGATCTCGTGGGCTGCGGCGCCGGGCCGGCACAAACATCAAGCAAAGATCGGCCGACGAATCGACATTACTCGGCGAGGGATTGGAGTTCGAGTAGTTTTCGAAGTTCTATCGGCATGTTGAGCACATTTCTAGTTCACCTGTTCAAAGGCCGGTCGATTTTCGGCCGTCGGAAAGTTTCGATCTTCAGCGGGCATTCTAAATGCCGCGGCGGCGACATGATGGTGGGGCCGCGCTCGACCAATTTGTCGATATCGGCGAAAGATGAGGACAAGCGAGCACCACGGCTGGATTCAGCGCATCGAACTACCCCGGAAACGATGTCGTTCCGACTTCTTTGAATAGATTTGACAAAGTCGGTCTGCCGTAGTGACACTGCTTATCGTCGATCTTCGATCTTCGCTCAAGCTAGGTAGTTTTACTACGTAGAATTCCGCAGCCCACGAGATCGACATTTGGGGCCCCACCGACTGCGTTTATGCCGAGGACCGACTGCCACGCAGAAGCATGGAGATCAATCGCACGATGGATAGGGACATCCAAGTCTTGGCGAAGCACACCATATTGCTGTAGGGACGATCCCATTTGCTAGTGAGGAAGGATAGCCACTTACTTCTTAGCAGCCCAGCCCTCGCCTCCTTCCCGGCCAGACCGTCCACAGAGTAAGGCATGGGGATGAAATCCCGCCCGCGCTCTCGGCAGGCCTCAAAGTACTTATCCTTCTTGCGCTTTGCAGATTTCTCAAGGACCTTCTTAGAAGGCTTAGAAGGTTGATGTCCGTACAACGGCGCATCAGTGTCGGTGATAACAAAGTTCAAGATAGCGGTCTTCTGCCTCTGAGCGAAGCCATGGATCACTAAATCGCCACGATCCTCTCCCCGTTGAGCTATTGTTGTTGCTCGAAGTGTTGCTAGCTCCGTTGGCCCGTCCAGGAGGGTCGCCTCTGTTAGTCACAAAAGCGACGCGGGAGGGCCCTGCCTCAATTTTCGACGGCGGGACAGGGCCGAAGGGCGGCGGCGACGGGGGGGGCACTGCATAACGGAACTGGGAAGGAAGGACAAGCTGCCGCCGGGATGGCAGTCTTTCTGGTCGAGGAGGCTTGGGGGGGATGAATGAGGTCAGAAAGGCCACTACAGCTCCCAGACTCCCCGCTGACTTGCCACTCTAGCTAGATGTTATCATATTCTGTTCTGAAATTCACCAGTCTCCAACAAACTAGCTTTGAAGTGCTCTCTCCTTGGGGGTAACACTTTTTCCCAGGGGTTCGATGTCTTTTGGATTGCCGTAGCGATGTAGAGGACAAAACTAGAGCCTTTTCCACAATGCAGAGTTTATCTTTTTTGTAGCCTTTATCCTTTATTTGTTATTATTTGTTCTAGGAGGGGCTACATCGCGGATCGGCCGGAACAATCACACCAACTTGGGCTTCAGATCACTCCATCAAGAACGTCAGACGCGGCCTTCAAGGTCCAAGGCTGCCAGAGGCGGCGCCGGGAGCGGTGCCTGCTTGCCACTGAACGGGGGTGGACTGAGCCAACAGGAACCCCGGCCGGAAATGTGACTTGATACGCTGCCATGGGCTCACTCGATTAGGGCATGACCGGCTTGTCCGAGGAAGCCTTGTAGGTCGACGTTGGGTGATCTTCACAGGACCCTAGGGATCCCGTGAGCCGAGCGCATCCACTGATTGTGGAGGGGAGACCATTCCAGGTTCTCCAATCACCTCTGCCAGGCTCCTGCATTGAGGACCCCCCAATGCTGCAAAACTGTTTCATCATCAGGTCAGTTTTGCCGAGATTACCTTCAGACTCGCTGCTCCCTAGCGCGCTTCATCAAACGAGCGCGAAACTCCACCTGCGACGACTGGGTATGCCTATGAGCTGTACACTACACCCCAGTTATGGAGCCCAATGACCGCCAGTCCGGGGAGAGCCTTTGTTAGAGGCATGATGGGCTGGCCCCCCCTCGGATATCTAGAGACATGACCTCCTCGGATAGATCAGCTGCGTCCTCTTCCGTGTCCCTGACCAATCCTCGGGGGGTCCAACCCGTCACTAAGGGCATGAGCACATGATTAATTAATCTAATAAGATAAAGGGACAACTTTCCGGCGTTTGTGCGTGTGATGTTGCCTTTTTTGTACCTGAGTGGATCCCGATTGAGTCCGATGGATTTCCAAAGATTTCCAACGAGCCAGGTGGGCCAGGTGAGCGGTTGATACGCGTAGCGCTAGCCGGAGCGAAGCGGAGGCTAGTTAATTTTAAGAAGTTCCTATTGTCTAAGGATCCCAACAGGGATTTACTCATGCCCTTATCTCCATAGCAAAAGGGGCCTATGGGGATCAGGATCTGATGGTTATTTACATGTTGCTGTCTTCTGGCATGGCTCACTGGTCTGTGTGTTTGCTGTGAGGGGCTGTGTTGTACTACTGTCTAGAGCTGTACTGCTGATTGTGTTTATACATTCTATATTTGGTGCCCTGTGGCAACACATAGTCTGGAACCGTTTTCAGGTATCAGATTGTCACAGTCTGATCCTCTAACATGTGTCACCTGCTGCCCCATTTGGAACTACTGTCTTGCTCTCAGCAGCAGAATCGGAACCCTGCGTGCCAAACAGAAAGGGCTGACATGCAACTCGCAAGACCACATTTAAACAATGTAGATCTTCCAATCTCCAAAACCCATACCAAATGTTCATCGGCAACACCCAAACTAAAGTCATGTACAACTTAATTCCGGCCTCTTCGTGGTTTCTAGACTCATTAATACTGTACAACTTCATTCCGGCGGTTGATTGGTCTCTTCTGTCTGCAAGTCCGGGCTCAATCGAGAGACAAACTTTCAGAGGTGCCACCACAGAGCACAATGCAGAATCGGGAAAGAAGGAGGTGTAGATAGACTCTGATTAAGGGTACTCCCAGGAACACTGGACACGTTTTGGGACACACAAATCCTCCCTGCGGAATAAATGAAAAAACACTACTCTTTACTAATGGATAGAAATGAGCGAGATAGATCATATTTATCTAGGCACCTTCGATCTTCCATGGCAGGTTTGAGGAAGCCTGTGAAACCACAATACTCCATGATTAAACTCTTTGCCGGGTCTGGGACTGAAATGCGGCAGTCTGCGCGTGCCAGATGCTCGTCCAATCTTGACTTCCACATAGCAAGTTCGATCAAGATGCTGAACTCCATGAGCACATGAAAGGAAATCAATCGAAGTATCTGGTTCATCTCTTGATCTGGTGAAGGCTCTGGGCAGTTTGATTATCTGTATCTTCGACATCCATGCCACCCGGCGACCGCCTGATAATGGAAAAGCAAGCTAAGATAGTGTCATCTTGTGCCAGCTCAACTCGGTGCAGGTCTCGGATTCTTCCCTCAATGGATAGTCTGCATTCTTGAGGCAGCCGTGCCACGCGCTCGGACAGTGCCCGTGGGATGGTTATCTTCAAGGTGGTCAGTGGACAATCAAGAAATGCAGAAGGCGAGCTACCGATCAACTCGTTGAGTCTTTCTTTGTTAAGAGCTCCTGCGTCGCTGGAAAGGCCCCGATCAAGGAATCCGTGGTTAAGGAGAATATCTCCACCGAGAAGTATCACTTCGGTCAAGTTTGTGCAGTCGTAGAATGCATGTTCTTCTAATTCGGTGACACTCGAAGGTATAGTCACACTTCGCAACGCCGTGCATCCAATAAATGCTCTTTTACCAATGATCTCAAGTCCCTCGTTGAACTGCACTTCGGCCAGGTTGATGCAGCTATGAAATGCACCATTGCCCAACTTGGTGACGCTCGAAGGTATTGTCACTTGTCGTAATGCATTGCAATTACAAAATGCGGTTCCTCCAATGATTTGCAGGCCCTCGTTGAACTGCACTTCGCTGGCCAGTTTGATGTATTCACTGAATGCACTTTCTCCAATAACTTCAAACCCCTGGTCGAATTCCACTTCGACCAGGCTGATGCAGCCACGAAATGCCCCATACCCCAACTTGGTGACACTTGAAGGTATAGTCACTTGCTGTAACGCCGTACAGAGATAAAATGCACGTTCTCCAATAATTTCAATCCCCTCGTCGAATTCCACTTCGACCAGGCTGATGCAGCCACTACATGCCCCAGTGCCCAACTCGGTGACACTCGAAGGTATTGCCAAGCTTCGCAACGCCTTGCATTCACTAAACGCGCGTTCTCCAATAATTTGCAGTCCATCGCTAAGCTGCACTTCGGCCAGGCTGATGCAGCCTTTGAATGCCCCATTGCCCAAATAGGCGACACTCGAGGGCACTGCCACGCCTCGTAACGCTTTGCAATTATGAAATGCGCTCTCTCCAATTTGAAGCAGTCCGTCGTGGAGCCGCAATGCAACGAGGTTAATGCAGCCACTAAATGACCCATTTCCCAGCGTGGTGACCGTCTGAGGCAAGGTCACACTTCTTAATGTCTCGCATCTATTAAATGCTCTCGCTCCAATAATTTGCTGTCCATCACTAAAATGCACTTCGGCCAGGCTGATGTTTGAATGCCTCGTCGCCCAACTTGGTAACGCGCGGAGGTATAGTCACTTGATGCAACGCCTTGCATCCTTCAAATGCGCATTCTCCGATGACCCCAAGCGCACCCTCGTTGAACTGCACTTCGGCCAGGTTGATGCATGCTTTGAATGCTCCGCCAGGAATATCTTTGACTTGCGGGCCGATGCGGACGCGTGTAATTTCACTCCTGAGCTCCCTTGCTATCTCACCCCCTACGTAGAGGAAGACTTCTTCGTCCAACTGCTGGAGGAGTCACACGTTGGCGTTTGCCTCCACTCGCGTTGCCTTCCATCATGCCCGTCTTTGTTCTCGCGGCGGCGCAGTTACCAGCGACGCTGTCACAACCAAACAACACGACCCAGGCTCAAAAGTACCGCACGCAAAGCGGAGAGGCGACGAAGGTGGTGTAGAGAGGGCGCGGAGATGAAAAGGCGGCGATTTCCCCGGCCGGGCAGAGGGGGGTTTGTCAAACGTAACGCGGTTAAGTACAGGCAAAGGCCTCCCGATCCAGTTACTCAAAATCCTCTTCTACTGTGAAGCTACTCTGAACAGCGCGCAACGTGACATTGCGCGCAGAACGAAAGACAAGGACAAACAAGACTCGGCGCGTCAAGATTGACCCCTGTTCCCAAAGGCCTCAAGCCTCGCGTAACTCGACACGACCGGGGAGCGAGTCCACTCAAGACTCGGTGGCCGTGTTTGTTCCCAAACAGTAAAATGTTCGAGTGGAACCATGTTCGAGCGGAACCCCGCCGCAAGAAGACGTGCGGAGAAGATGCCACTTTATGTGAAGGAGGACGCGCCGCAAGACACGGCTGCTGTACTACTACTAGCACCGACAAAGGAAATGATTCGCCAACCGTCGAGCGCGAAGTTATCTACCGATCGTGGAGAAACCGACGACGAGAAAAGTCTCAAGAGATCGCAGGCTTGGGACACCTTCGACACTGAATCAACCGCTGGCCTATCGGTGATCGAAGAAGAGCAGTCTCGCGAAGACATGGGGGATGTCGTCCCCCCCAAGACAGGGGCGCGGGAGGACACGCCGTCCACCGCGCGGAATTGTTCGAGCCTCCTCGATGATGATGACGACGAAGAAGACGAGGAGATCGAGGCTAATTCCATCGATTCATCGCCGAAGATGCAAAGGAAGCGGGTACATTTCGATACGCCTTCTCCCAGGTCTGTCTATTGTTGTCAAAAGAGCCCGACGGTTCAAGAAAGTGCATCTTCGCCTCCGCGTATTATTCGCACCCATGGTTTTTTACCATCTATGATCGGCAAAATAAATTCAACTCGCCCACAAAGTAGAGGAACATCCATACGGTCACAGCCAGGGATGGAAGTAGCTAGCCAGGTTGTAGAGCCATTATCTTGTCGAGAGAAGATAGAGCAGGTGAGACCACACTACATGATGAAAGTCTTGCTTGCGGCCAATGACATACTCTCACCCTCCGCCCCAATCATTTACAATACCACAGCCAGCACTCGCATGTGACCAAGAACGTCTTACTCGCATGTTGGATGCCATCTTGTGCTGCGGGCCAAATGTCAATGTGAATGTGGAAGAGAAAGAGACACAAAAAACAACCAATCAAGACTAAAGAAGACATGTTTGACGTCACTGTTTTGTTGCTATTATTGACAATGCTTGAACACAAACACATTGATCTGCGTCATTAGTGCCTAGCTTATCTAGTTCATGCTCACATGAGACGAGTGTTTGCTCTACAACTTGCTCTATAACTTACTGCCGATGCGGTACTTTTGCTGACACAAAGTAGACTAGGATTTTCACAGTCTAGCACACCCTTTCAGCAAATGCCTGCCAGCAACATCTGCTAGTCCCTGCTCTTGCATGATCCTGATTACTCCTCTGTACACCAACCCCTGTTCACCCTGCTTCTTCTGGTCACCCTTTAATGTTTGGTCACCCTTTAATTATATCTGCCCATGATGCTTCTATCTAATCTCACACACTCCTTTAGATCTGCGCTTCTCTTGCTCGCTCTTTCCTCTTGCTCGTGCTTTACTTCATTGCCCAAGGCTGCTATTTAAACTCTTGGCTGGTTGTGTTCTATAAGTTGCCGGCTGAATTGATATCAATGAGTGTCGCTGCTCGAGTGTGTCGCTCTTGAATGTTCTTCACGCTGCTCGGTTGTAGCGGGGTTGGCTGGTGTGTCTTGTCTATTGACTTGATAATTGACTTACGATCTGTTGATTGTGGCCTCGTTTGCTCTTCAATCGATCACGATCACGATCATTTAGTCTTGTTAGTTTCGATCGTAGCTGCTTATGCCATTCAATTTTTTTAAGCGACACCTATCAAGGCTCCGCTCGCAGCTATTAAAGAACTGATCAGCTATGCTAAAGATCTGTGTTGTTAGTAGCTGATCTAGTAATTTATGCTCACATGAGACGAGTGTTTGCTCTACAAGTTCTTGCTCTATAACTTGCTGCCAACTACCGTATGTTTGCAGTACTTATCACCCCACTCACATTGTGGACCATTTTTCTCATCCGCCCAAAAGAGATATATCACATTTCAAAGTAAGTTCAAAAATATGCCCCAAGGTCTCACGCATATTTTAAGATCGGTCGGAACGTTGTCAAACAACTTTCCTGGGGACATCTAGCTTTGGTAGAGACTTAAGGGGACATAGAGGGAGTTTGAAAATCGGCGTAGAGCAACAAACGAATACTCTATCTGCATCGCCGTCTGATGACGCTCCGGATGATGCCACTCTCATATTCTGAATCCCGATATTTCAATTTGGGGGGTGATCGCTTTTGCATGCATACGGTATTACTGTGGTACTGTTGCTGGCACTAAGTAGAAATAGGGGTTTCCCAAGTCCAGCAGACATAGCACAAGCTTAATTTTGGCAAAGACAGTAAGACTAGGAGTCACCCGTTGCCTGTTTAGTCTTGTGGAAAAAGAAACACATTCATCCACCACTCACAAGTATACTTATGGTCAGGATGCAGTTGTTGTAGTATTTTCATTCATGCCTGACACTGCCTGTCTAACAAACCCCCCTACTCATGACTTACCCGACAACGCACCGAGTCGAACTCTATCCATAGAACGCGCCCTCATTGGGATCAAAAATAGGATAAAATAGTAATTTTCGACATGGCTTGAATTGCTAGTTGTCAGTCGATTCCTTGGGCACCCAGTACATGGACATTGAGCTATAGACCCCTCCTGTGAGTTCCGACCATTGGTTCGACAATATTGGTTGTCCGATCCGCTTCGATGCCTGTCCTTTGTCACTGTATTTTCTCTTTTTTCTTGCCGCGTAATCAACTTACTTGAATGATCCCATGAGATCGACTATCCCAGAAAATGGGATAAAATTCTCTTACAACTAGCTAGTGCACACTAGCGAGTACAAAACTCTGTCGTTGATCCCGTGTTCACGACCAGAAGCTAGCGCTGAAGCTAGTGCTAGCGCTCCGGGAACTATCCCAGTTTCTGGGATAAAAAATGATGTACGGCTATTGAAGGAACACGAGAATTCACAGATCAACTCGGCGAAAGTAGTGAACAACACCAAGGTGATACAATAATGTGGTTCGTTCCACAAAGTTACAAAGCATGAAAGTCCCAGCACTAGCCAACACTGCATTGAACAAGCAGGGCCATGAGCTCGTATGGGACCAAGGACTACAGTGTGGAATCCCTCTCCTGTCCAGCATCTACCATTTGTGACAAAGAGACAAAATCGCCATAATACTGTCTGAGTGTTTGTGTATGACTTCTCTCTAATTTATGATTAGCTACTTAGCCCATTACGGGGGTATCTGGGAAAATGTGTGTGGATCTGTGGTCGGGCCTGGGCGGGGTCCGATGGGCGGTCGTACGGCCGGGCGGGTCGCTGACGATGTGCTTGAATGAGTTGTGGAGCAGGACGGCGAGTGCTTTCGTGGTGTGGAGCCCATATTTCTGGAGGAAATGTTCATTGGGGTGGGTGCCGTGTAGGAGTGGCCAAAGAAGTGCCGGGACTTGTGGCATTTCCAGTTGATACAGGCGGTGGTGATGACGTCGAAGGGGGCGGGGTGGGAGGTGGCGCGGAGGTGTGCGAGGTTGGCTTGCGTTCTGTCCTTGAAAGGGGACAGGGGCTGGCGGGGCCCTTGGCCACATCTAGTCACCCTCAATGACAGGCTTGAGGAAGTCTGTGAAGCCGCAATACTCCATGATTAAACTCTTTGCCGGGTCAGGAACTGAGGTGCGGCAATCCGCATGAGCCCGATCCACAACCAATCTCGATTTCCACAGGGCAAGCTCAATCAGGATACTCGACTCCTTGAGCTCATGAAAGGAAATCAATCGAAGTACCTGGTGTAGACTCTCGGCAGTCTGATTATCTGTGTCTTGGACATCAACGGTATGTTGACCGATTTCGTTGTCAGTGACCCTGGTGACAACAGGAAAGCAAGCTAAGATAGTGCCACCTTGCGCCAGTTCGAGACAAGACAGTTCACGAATTCTTCCCTCGATGGATAACCGGCATTCTTCAGGCAGCCTTTTCATGCGCTCGGATAATGACCCTGGGACAGATACCTTTATGGCGGTCAATGGACATTCCAAAAATGCAAAGTGATATGCAATATTGGAGTTTTTGAAACCAACCATCGCGTTGAGTCTTTTCTGGTCTGGTTTCCTTGTCCACCAAATAAACCACGGTCAAGGAATTTCTCGTTGAGGAGCCATTCCCCCCCAAGAAGTATCACTTCGGACAAGTTTGTGCAGTTGAGGAATGTTTGATCGCCCAGATTGGTGACACTCGAAGGAATAGTCA